>SJYX01004254.1:25477-59382 GCA_006410675.1 Oreotragus oreotragus | reverse complement strand
ATAAGCAAAGTGTGGTATCTACATACAACGGAATGTTATTCAGCCTTAAAAATAATGGAGCACACTACTACACATGGATGAGCCTTGAGAAGACTGTGCTAAGTAAAATAAGTCAGTCACAGAAAGACAGACAGTGTCTGACACCACTTATATGAGGGGCTCGGAATAATCGAGTCACAGAGACAGAAAGTCCAAGGGTGCTTGCTTGGGATGGGGGAGGACGGACCGGACTTACTGTCTAATAGGTATGGAGTCTGAGTTTTGCCAGATGAAAAGAGCTATACATACAGATGGGGGTGGTGGCTTTCCAACAGTATGAACAGACTTAGTACCACTGAACTGCATACCTCAAAATGGCTAAGAAAGGAAATTCTATGTTACGTGTACCCTACTGTAACCACCCTCCCAAAACAAAGGGAAAAACTACAGAACCGTGCAACACAGAGAGTGAACTCTAACGCAAACCGTGGACTTCAGTTAATAAAAATGTATCAATATTGGTTCATCAGCCATGACAAATACACTGGACAAATGCAGGATGTTAATAACAGGGGAAATAATAATAATACCCCCCAAAAAAGTCATTGAGACTTTGTCTCTCCCTCCATCCCTCCCTCTCACAGACAACCCTGTCCTGCTCTAGGGGAAGAAAACCACCGTGTTGTAAGCAACTTTACAAAGGTGCACACGTGACAAGGAAATGAAGCTTCTCTTCATCAGGTCTTCAGGAGCTCAGATCTGCCAGCAAACATGAGAGGATGTGGAAACATCTCCTTTAGCCCCAGTGCGCCTTCCCATCATGACGGACTTCGCCAACATCTTAACCATAGTTTCCTAAGAAGCCCTGAATCAGAATCACCGCCCCAAGCTCCTTCCAGAATCTGACCTGCAGAAACTGCACGCAGTATTGCACGCTCACTGCTTTAAACCTCCAAGTTTGAGGCTAGTTTGTTCTGCAGCAATAGATAACTGAGCTTCCATGGTGGCTCAGATGGTCAAGAATTTGCCTGCAATGCAGCAGACCCGGCTTTGATCTCTGGGTCGGGAAGATCCTCTGGAGAAGGGCATGGCAACCCACTCTGGTATTTTTACCTGGAGAATCCCATGGACAGAGAAGCCTAGTGGGCTGTAGACTATGGGGTCACAGAGAGTCGGAACGACTGAGTGGCTAACACACGATAAACAACTAATATATCCAGCAAAAAAGGAAGGGCTTTGGAAACACTCTTAAATGATTAATGAAAGATGAGAGAATTTGAAAACTGTGTAGCTTTTCTCAAAACAACTGAGTATGGCTGGTGTCAAGCCAGGGGTTAGGGATCACGGTGGTCACAGTTAGCAGTCTAAGGATTGCTTAATTATGGTTAAGAAAGATTTACATGAGAAAAAAATTCTTTCCTTTGGAATCTAAAACCACTCAAATTGGGTGCCCTCATCACAGAACTTCAATCTCCAAGCTGCTGCTAACACAGGGAAATATGGTTATTTCCTGTTCATTAGCATCTTACCCTTAAATCTTATGTCACGCTGGCATTTTTCCCCCACAAACAAGCAGGAAATTAAGAGCTGTCCTCAGCTCCTTTGCCAGCTTCCAGTCCAATTCCTATTTGTCCAAGGGTCCTTCAAGCCAGAGGTCTTGACATTGACGCTTCTTGTCCTGCTCGGAGCTCCAAGACCTGCCCTGATGGGGCTCCCAGGGATGTGGGGGAGGAGGCGCAGCCCAGCTGGTCCTCTGCTGATCTCAACCCACTGGCCATCTGGTCTCTTCTCCCTGCTATGCACACAGCTTGGTCTGGGAAGTGGAAACTTTCTTCGGGATTCAGCATTTTTTTTAATTTTTTTGCAAACCAGGATGCACCAAGACAGTAGGGAACACTGGCTGGTATGTGATATTACATTACTTGTCCACATATAGAAATAGATGTACAGAAACCCAACGATATCTCTTGGCAGGGGCCCAAAGAATCTGTACGTGTTGAAAATCACAGCCATTCAAATCTATGGGGATGACTGGGTGTGACATTGTGCTTATCATAAGAATCTTTTCATGTGACTCTTGCTTGTTTTGGTTAACACCTCAGCAGTAACTGTATTTTTGGCTGATAATTTGAGAATCTGATTTTAATAACAAATTTTAAAAAGCTATGGAACTTCCACTCAAGTAAAAGAATTGTTCTTACAATCTTGAATATAATTACAGTGAGCCCCTGAAGTCCACTGGTGACTCCCAAGTGGGAATTCCTTTCTCAGAAGAGGAAACATGAGACATAATGACTTTTTGTCCCCATCTCACAGAGTCTAAGCCACCTAAAAGTGGAGAAAGAAGAACACTACCATCCATCCCAAAGAAAGAGACGGATGCCTTCTGACCGATGTGGTCTTCCAGGAACTCTGTTTATCTGTTTTCCTAGGATGTGAAACAGGAAACTAGTTAAAAACTATTTCAAGGGTGGGCATTTACATGCAGGTTAGTCAACTCACTAAATTTATGTAAACCATCCTGTGGAAGTCCCAATCAATTCCTCAAAAAAGAAAAAAAAAGACTCTGGAAGGGATGGTTATAAGACGCCACCTAAAAACACTTTCAAGTTTTAGACATACAGGGACCTCCCTGGCAGTCCAGTGGTGAAGACTCTGTGCTTCCAAACCCTAATGTCCATCAGCAGATGAAAGGATAAAGCAGATGTGGTATGTCTATATAATGGAATATTACTCTGCCGTGGAAAAGAATGAAATCATGCCATTTGCAGCAACGTGGATGGACGTAGAGAGTGTCATACTGAGCGCAGTAAGTCAGACAGAGAAGGAGAAATACTGTTTGGCATCCCTTATATATGGACTCTAAGAAGAAATCTACAAAATGAACTCACAGAACAGAAACAGATTCACTGAGTTGGAGAACAAGCTTACAGTTGCTGCGGGAAGGGTGGGGAGAAGAGATAGTTAGGGTGGGATGGACATGTACACAGTACTGTATTTAAAATGGATAACCAACAAGGACCTACTGTATTGCACATGGAACTCTGTTCAGTGTTATGTGGCCGCCTGGATGGGAAGGCAGTTTGGAGAGAATGGGCACAAATATATGTATGGCTGAGTCCCTTTGCTGTCCTCCTCAAACTATCACAACATTGTTTGTTAATCAGCTATACCCCAATGCAAAATAAAAAGTTAAAAAAAAAAAAAAAACACTCTGGGCTTCCAACGCCAGGGGAGCGGGTTCACTTCCTGGTTGGGGAACGAACATCGTGCATGCTATGCAGCCAAAATAAATTTAAAAAAAATTTTTTTTTGTAATGTTAGGTACACACTGTCACCCCAGAGCATCCTGGACTCGGGGCCTTGAGAAATCAGACTCGACTTCTGGAAGTCTCGGATGGTCAAGTGCCTTTTCTCTCCAAAGTTTCCTCACATACCTCATGCTGAGAAATGACACAGTTCCAATAATATCCCACAGCTCCTGAATGTCCTTTGCTAAGGGAATTGTCTTGGTTCCATTGTATACAAAGCATTTTGTTTTACCCTACACCAGCTGCCTCATGGAGCTTTCAAGGAAGGGGATTATTTTTGGTGGGGGGTGAGGGGTGGGGACGGAGGGACGTTACAATACAAACCNTTTCATGGCTGCAGTCACCATCTGCAGTGATTTTGGAGCCCAAAAAAATAAAGTCTGACACTGTTTCCACTGTTTCCCCATCTATTTCCCATGAAGTGATGGGACCGGATGCCATGATCTTCGTTTTCTGAATGTTGAGCTTTAAGCCAACTTTTTCGCTCTCCTCCTTCACTTTCATCAAGAGGCTTTTTAGCTCCTCCTCACTTTCTGCCATAAGGGTGGTGTCATCACACTACTGAGCGACTAACACGTGCTGAAATATATCCAGGTGAAATGACAGGATGTATAGGGTTTGTTTGAAAAATGTTTAAGGTAAAAAAAAAAAAACAGGGAGGAAAAAGGAGAAAGTGAAGCAAACAAGATGAAATCTTGAGAACCATTGAATCTAAAATATGGGAGTATCTGGTTAGGTCCTCTGAGAAGCAAAAGGGAAAGTGGGAAGGGGCTGGGGGCAGTGGGCAGAGAGTTGGACAGGTTCCTGGCAGGGCTGTCCCCTGGGCAGGAGTGGGGATGGGAAAGGGCTGGGTAAAAGCCCTTGAGCCAAATTTGTGCATCTGAGTAATCTCATTCTCCTGTTCCAGGCAAGGAAAGAACCTGCCTGGTAGCTGTATGAGTTTCCTAAGGCTGCTGTGACAAGCAGATGTTCTGAGGGAGCATCTATCTCAGGCCTCTCTGCGGCTTCTGATGCCGCCGCGGATCCTCGGCCTAGCGTTTCAGCAGCCCAGTCTCTGCCTGCATTGTCACGTGGCCTCCTTCCCTCTGTGTCATTTAATAAAATCAGCTCTGGGGGTTTTTCATCCCAGAACAGAATGGAGCCTCAGGTTGTCCCCCCGGAGCCCCTCTACTCATGGCTTGCTCTGCAGGGCATGTTATCTCAAGTATGTTTAATCTTTAAACATTAACATCAAATTCAGCCCAGCAGCCTGCCCCGAGGAAGGAAGGGAGCAGATGGGCCAGGAAATGCAGGTTGCTGCCTCTCATATCAGCTCCCCAAAGGGCGTGTGCATGGTTTGCTCCTTCTCCTTTTGCCCTTTTATTCTGAGTGGCAGAATCCATGTAGTGGAAGTCTCTTCTGGAGCAGAACACCCACCCAATGTATTTCCTCTCTCCTCTGTCATACTTATTTCCTCATCTCTGCCCTACCCAGGGTTGGGCACTGTCTCCAGACCACAGAATGGGTGCTGCTATCTTAAAGGACCTTGGCCAGGAGGAAAGTGCTCAAGAAGAGAAGTAAGCCAAGGTAAGAAGTACCGAGGGTCTGGATTGACTCTGAATCTCTGAAGGAATCATTGATTTTCTATAACTCAGTTCTCATACAGGAGGAAAGTCCAGTGTGTCCTGCCAGCCTCACAGGATAGATACTGAAATGGACTGTCATGATGAAAGGAAGCTTATATCGCATAGACTAATCCATTAGCTGCCGTGTGTTCATGTTACCACTGAGATAAAGTGGTGACATTATTATTTTATACCCTTTCATGTTTCTTGATCCAGTCACCCCTACCAACCTTTCCCGTTCATCTAAGAAATTCTTATTTTTCATTGATATTGATCTAACATTTTTTTTTTTTTCTGCGAAACAAATAGCTGGTGGTGGAGGAGAGATAGGATAGCTTTCTTTCAGTCTTCTTTAGCCTAGAAAAATAAGTATCCTTTCTACTCTCAAGTGAAGATTGATTACTGTAATGCAAGAGTTTTGGGGGCTTTGCCTGGTAGTCCAGTGGCTAAGACTCTGCACTTCCAATGCAGGGGACCTGGGATTGATCCCTGGTCAGGGAACTTAGATCCCACACGCCTCAACTAAAAGCTTGCGTACCAAGTCTAAAGATTAAGCATGTCACAAATATATATATTTTAATACTTTTGTTTAGCCCATAGGAAACATCCTGATCAGGCCCAGCTGTGAATGATTGCAGGAAGAAATTAACACGCCCCTGCAGAGGCAGCCCAGAACCAGGAAGTGTCTGACTTTACTCCTTCTCCTTTTAGTGTCAAAGAAGGCTGAATTCTAACTCAGGCAAAATGGTTCTTTGGTGCACAAGTGGGCCCACCTTCTTCTTGGGTTGCCATCTTTCCCAGTAAAGTTGCTGTTCTTTGTCCCCAAAATCCATCTCTTCATTACTGACCTGTCGTGTGGTAAGCAGTATGAGCTTAGACTCAGTAACACCAAGATAGATCAGAGCCCAGTGAGAAAGACAGCCTTGTAATGCAGTCGCACACGGCACACCAAGGTTCTAACGGGTGGGCAGCTTGTGGTCATATGAGAATCCTCGCTTTAGAAGAAGCCAAGCAGGAACGATAACCAACATCCTATAATAGCCCGCATGCTCAGTCGCTCAGTCATGGGTGACTCTTTGCAGCCCCACGGACTGTAATCTGCCAGGCTCCTCTGTCCACGAGATTATTCCAGGCAAGAATACTGGAGTGGGTTGCCATTTCCTCCTCCAGGGGATCTTCTCAACCCAGAGACTGAACTCTCGTCTCCTGCATCTCCTGCATTGGCAGGTAGATTCTTTACCACTGAGTCACCCGGGAAGCCCATTCTGCAATAAACCATAATACAAAAGAATATAAAAAAGAATGTGTACATATGTATAACCGAACGTGTGGTTGTACACCTGAAACTAACACGATATTGTAAATCAACTACATGTCAATTTAATAAAAGCAGATTTCAGCAGAGATAAAAGATGGAGAGATGGAGAGACAGAGACAAAGACAGGCGTAAGAGACAGCTGACAATGTTTCTTGAGCCCCTATATACAGCAGCTTGAAACTCCAGACAACTCAGGTTTCCACATGAACTGAGTCCCCCAACCCCTTCAAACCTTTGCCACTTTGGATTGGAATTTTGTTGCTTACCACCAAATGAGTGCCATAAATACATTAATATTGTTGGTATGTAAGTGTCATTTTCATAAAGTTAAAAGATGACATTCAAATATAATAGTGAACCCATGTCAGAGGTTCACTAAGCTTATTAATAAGGAAGGCAGCAGAGTCGGGGGGATGGATTCAAGGAAGCATGCAAGATAGAGTCTGTTTAGATATTGAAAGAAAGAATGCTGGGACTTTTTTTTTTTTTTTTACTGCTCCGTGTGACATGTGGGATCTTAGTTCTCTGACCAGGGATCGAACACATGCTCCCTGCAGAGTGGAACTGCAGAGTCCTAACCAGTGTACCCCCAAAGAAGTCCCCACATTTTCACTTTAGAAAGACATCTCAGGTATTGGCAGGTAAATTGTTGGAGATGGGAAGGTGGTGAAGTTGGAGGCGTACAAAAAGACAGGAGGGCTTGGTACTAGTTAAGAGCCTTCAACTGAATCCCAGGCCAGAGACACTTTGTGAGCTCCTGGATACAGCCATGCCCGAAGCTAGAGAAAGTTCATAGCCTTCCCAATTAAGCCATCCTGAACAGGATGCTACAGAAGGGCTAGTTAACAGGGGAACTAATGTGATGGAACCTGTTAGCTGATGTCAAAGGTAAGAGAGGCAATGTTATCCTAATGCCATATGGATTTCTGATTTGTTTTAAGGGGTAGAGGAAACAGTCTAAGATAAAGTGTTTAACTATAATTAGAACTGAAATGGAGTAGGACCCAATGGTGCCCTCCATGGTACACATCCTTTCTGTGTATATCATTTCTTATTTGTAAGAAATAGGCTTCATTCAGCCCTCTTGACCTTCCCTGAGTTCCAAAGGGCAGATTTAGATAGTTGCCTATCAGGGAAGGGAAGGAAAGTGCGTTGCCAGGCTCCTCTGTTCATGGAATTCTCCAGGCAAGAATACTGGAATGGGTAGCCATTTCCTTCTCCAGGAGATCTTCCTGACACAGGGATTGAACCTGGGTCTCCTGCGTTGTAGGCAGATTCTTTACCATCTGAGCCACCAGGGAAGCCCAGGGGATGCAGAAACAAGCAAGGAGCAGCCAAGAAACAGTAGTGCAGACTTGGGGTAGGGTCCTGGTTCCCTCTCTAACAATATCTCTGAGTTCTTCTGCAGAAACTAAGGCCCCCACCCAGGTGGATAACTTCAGGCTGAACACAAGATTCCTGGAGCATCACCCTGTTACCTCACTACCAACCAATCAGAAGAAAGTCACAACCACTGCTGCTGCTGCTGCTAAGTCACTTCAGTCGTGTCCGACTCTGTGTGACCCCATAGATGACAGCCCACCAGGCTCCCCCGTCCCTGGGATTCTCCAGGCAAGAATACTGGAGTGGGTTGCCATTTCCTTCTCCAATGCATGAAAGAGAAAAGTGAAAGTGAAGTCGCTCAGTCTGTCTGACTGTTAGCGACCCCATGGACTGCAGCCCACCAGGCTCCTCCGTCCATGGGATTTTCCAGGCAAGAGTACTGGGGTGGGGTGCTGTTGCCTTCCCCGACAACTACCGCAGCCCTCACCTAAATTTTGCCTATGAGAACTCTCCTAACAACCATCCGTGAGTTCAGGTTTTTCTGAGCATGAGCCACCTATTCTTGCTTGGCCCTACAATTAATCTTTCTCTGCGACCTCACTGTGTGGGGTGCGCGAACTTGCCTTCGGTAACAGAACCTCTCTGGTTGCTTGGTCTGGTGAGAGAGAGAAACACAAACCAAGGGATTCACAGTCCTCGTTCAGAGGCACAGTGCCTCATCTTTTTCTTTATTTCCATCAACAGGGCTTTGTGAAGAACACACCCGTAGTGACGAGGCCATATGCCGGCTTACATTGCTCTACTTGAGTTGAATGCTCCAAGGCTTAAATTTCAGTTCTGCCCCGCCCTCAACAAGAGATTTAACTTTTCTGTCTCTGTTTCTTCATCTCGAATCATGATTGATGAGATGCATCTCCATCAAGGCCGTGAAGACACATCAAAGCCCAAGGGCTCTGCATGATGCCTGGTGCATGATAAGCGCTTTATAAGGGGTGGAAATTACCCTGATCATTCTGGGTTCTTCAAACAGACAAACATTTTTTGACTAACTGGCTTGTGACATAGATTGTTTCTTTCCAATTTAAGATGCTTTCTTTTCACAGAAGTTTAAAAAATAATAAAAGTGTAATTACCATTGGGTAGGTAATTACTATGCTGTGCTTGCTCTATGATTAAATAAAAGTGGTTTGCATATAAGTTAGTGTTGCCACTATTAGCTGTATTGATATATTAGTTATACAACAATTTTTTAATTTATCAGCATGTGCAGGTTCTGGGGAGGGCAGCCTCCCAGGAAAGAAGAGGGGCACCTGACCACATTGCCCCCCACTGCAGGCGGTCCAGGGACTGGGACTCCGAACTTCCACTGCAGGGGTAAGGGTTCAATCCCTGGTCGGGGAACTGAGACCTCCCACATGCTATGCCATGCAGACAAAAAGGAAAAGAAAAAAAATGCTGCTTTTCCAAAACCACTGCTGTTTTACTGGTGGTAGCAAAGGAAGTTTGATAAAGAGTAAAGAAAGCTTTGCATGCAGAGCCCTGGCCACCTGCAGGCTTGAATATATTTTATATTAGGATTTTTAAAAAAAGGGGAAAGGATAGACAGTACACACAGGACCCTAGGCTGAACTCTTTCAGAATTTGGCTCATGTAGTCAGTTCCCTGAGTCTGTTTTCTTGGGGCTGTTATGTTAGCCTTCTCTAGAGAATGGAACGAATAGAAAGTGTGCGTAGATATAGATATAGATATAGAGAGACATTTATCTTAAGAAATTGGCTCATGCAATTACAGAGGCTGGCAAGCCCCAAATCCGCAGGATTGGCTGGCAGGCTGGATACCCTGAGAAGAGCCAGTGATGCAGTTCAGGTTTGAAGGCTGTCTGCTGGCAAAATTCCCTCTTGCTCTGGGGAGGTTGGTCTCGGTGCTAGTCCGGCCTTCACCTCATTCAAGGCCCACCCACAGGATGGAGAGCCTCTTGCTATACCCGAAGTTCACCGATTTAAGTGTTCATGTCATCCAAAGAACACTTTCACAGAAACACTCAGAGTAATGTTTGACTAAATATCTGGGCACTGTTACCCAGCCAAGTTGACATATATAATTAACCATCACACATGCATTAACCAGACCAGGATTCTAGATACGCAAAACTGAGAGCCAGACCTTAAAACATAGTAACCACATCATGCCACTGTCCTCCGTGAGGAATCCTATGGAGGATTCTTTGACATCTCTATGACATCTTTCCAAATGGGTGATGGGAATATCACCAAATCTTTGTCGGAGTTGATGAGACACAGAAATCTTTCAGCTTCGTGTTTCCTAAAAGGTGTTATGATGACATAAAATCTCTACAGTTACTTTTGTTTACTTCAAAAAAATTTTATCTGTTTTGGCTGTTCTGGGTCTTTTTGCTGCCTGGGCTTTTCTCTAGTTGTGGGGAGTAGGGGCTATTCTTCCTTGGGGTGCGTGGGCTTTTCTCTAGTTGCAGGGAGTAGGGGCTATTCTTCCTTGGGGTGCCTGGGCTTTTCTCTAGTTGTGGGGAGTAGGGGCTATTCTTCCTTGGGGTGCGTGGGCTTTTCTCTAGTTGCGGGGAGTAGGGGCTATTCTTCCTTGGGGTGCGTGGGCTTCTCATTTGTGATGGCTTCCCTTGTTGCAGAGCACAGGCTTAGGGTGTGTGGGGTTCAAAACTTGCGGCTCCCGGGCTCTAGAGCACACCTCAATAGTTACGGGACTTGGGCTTTGTTGCTCCAAGGCATCTGGGATCCTCCCAGATTAGGGATTGAACCCACGTCTTCTACATTGGCAGGTGGATTCTTTACCCCTGAGTCACCAGGGAAGCCCTCTATGGTTATTAGCAAGAAAGGGGCCCCAGGCACAAACAAGCTTGAGAAACCTTGGGTTAACCAAAGCTGTGTTAGTTCCTCAGTTATGTCCAACCATTTGCAACCCCATGGACCATAGCCGGCCAGGCCCCTCTGTCCATGGGATTCTCCAGGCAAGGATACTGGAATGGGTTACCACGCTCTTCTCCAGGGGATCTTCCTGACTCAGGGATGGAACCTGGGTCTCCTGTATTGCAGGCAGACTCTTTACCATCTGAGCCACCAGGGAAGGGTCCTAACCAAAGTTAGGTAGGTGTCTTTAATGGGACTTTCAGAGGCTACAATATACAAATGTAGCCTGCTGTGAGTCTCCAAGAGGAAGATCTCACTTCAGAGTTCCCTGAACATTTCTTGACCAGAGCTCCTCTGGGGCAGCCGCATAGGAGACAAGGGTGAGGCAGGTCACGCTCTGAGGGATAGCTCATCCACAGTGTAAGGAACTGAAACTTAAGAGAGAAAATCTCTTGTCCAGGTGGCATGTTTCAGAGTGAAAGCAAAAAACCACATTCCTGAAGCACAGCCCTGCGCTCCGTCCATGTGGCCGAGGTGAGATCCAGTCCCTGTTCTAAAAGCAGGAGCCACCAAGCACAGCCTTGTCTGAGGCTAATTAGTTAGGAAGATCAGACTGGAATCCTGGTCTCTTGAATTTCAGTCTGGAACAAAAAAAGAACAACAATAACAAAAAGAAAGCCCGCAGCATTGAGGCACTTAGAACTGCAGAGACAAGAGTGATATTTTTAGTGCCTTTAGGTGACCCCTGGGAAGATGAATCACTGCTATGGCACGCCTGGTCAAAAGATTCCACTTAAGCCAAGCATGAAGTCCCAGCGCCAGCGGATGCTGGAGACGATTCAAAGGGTCGGGCCACACCCTAGGACTTCCTGCCTCCCATCAACAGGAAGTGCACGGACGAGGTTCACTTTCCCTGGGATGCAGCAGGTGTGTGGCCCTGCAGAGGTTTGCTCGGAGGCCTCGCCAGACTTCTCAAGCCCAGGTCTTTGGCTACCCCCGGGCTAAGTTGGACTCTAACCAGAGGGACGCCCCATAGTTCAGGTGTGGTCAGTGCAAACCGGGCACAGCTGTTGGAGATCTGGCAGACTCGTGGCTCAGGAAAGCCTGCCGGGGCAGAAAGGAGACAGAACCGTCTAGAGAGCAGTGATCCTCAGTCGAGCTTGCCTTAGACTCCCTAAGGAAGTGTTAGTTGCTCAGTCGCGCGTGACTCTGCAACCCCATGGACTGCGGCCCCCCAGGATCCTCTGTCCATGAGATTTTCCAGGCAAGCATACTGGAGTGGGTTGCCATTTCCTTCACCCAGGGGATCTTCCCAACCCAGGGATCGAACCCAGGTCTCCTGCACTACAGGCAGATTCTTCTTTGCAGACTGAGCTACAAGGAAGCCCCTTAGACTTCCTAGGAGGGTTCATGAAAACACACATTGGTGGGCTCCACCCCAGGAGTGGCTGAGTCAGTGGATCTGGGGTGGAGCCTGAGAATCTGCATTCCCAAGTTTCCTGGGATGCAGATGCTGCTGATCCAAGAATCACTAGTTGAGGACTGCTGCTCTAGAGCGCCCTCTGAAGGATACCCCGAGGTCTGCAAACAGAATTGCTCCCTTGGCAGGCCTGCAATCAAGGCTACTTTTTTTTTTAATGCTATCCTTTAAAAAAAATTCTTTTTAAAAGAATGCTTACCCTTTAAAGGGGATTCCCTGGTGGCTCAGAGGTTAAAGCATCTGCCTGGAATGCGGGACACCCGAGTTCAATCCCTGGGTCGGGAAGATTCCCTGGAGAAGGAAATGGCAATCCACTCCAGTACTCTTGCCTGGAGAATCCCACGGAGGGAGGAGCCTGGTAGGCTACAGTCCATGGGGTCGCAAAGAGTTGGATGCGACTGAGCGACTTCACTTACCCTTTGAAAAATATTATTTATTTCTCGCTGCACTGGGTCTTCGCTGCTGCACAGGCTTTCTCTAGTTCCATGGAGCTAGTCTCAGATGTGGTGCTCCAGCTGCTCATTGTAGAACTCGGGCTCTAGGGCTTGCAGGCTCGGTAGTTGTGGCGCATGGGCTTAGTGGCCCCGTGGCATGTGGAATCCTCCCAGATCAGAGACAGAACCTGTGTCTCCTGCACTGGGAGCTCGGAGACTTAACCACCGGACTCCCAGGGAAGTCCTATTCTTACTTTTTTAGAACCCCAATTTTAGAACCCAAGGAGGGGGGTTGCTAGTCTGAATCTCAACCTGTAGTTATCTGGGAGACCAATACATAAAACTCAGAGAATGGGGTGAATTACTTACTATTTTCTTTTTTTTTTTTTAATTTACTTTGGGGCAGCTCTGCAGGGCATGTGGGATCTTAGTTCCCTGACCAGGAATCGAACCTATGCCCCCTGCAGTGGAAGCTTGGAGTCTTAACCACTGGACCATCAGGGATGGCCCTATTTTCATTTTTTAATTAAAATATTTATTTATTTATCTGGCCATGCTGGGTCTTTGTTGCAGCGTGTCAACCAACTCTTAGTTGCAGCATGCAGACTTCTTAGTTGCAGCTTGTGGGGTGTAGTTCCCTGAATCGAACCTGCATTAGGAGCTCAGAGTCTTAGCCACTGGATTGCCAGGAGAGTCTCTGGGGTAAAGTATTGCTTTGATATTTTAAACAAATGTATTGAGATATAATTCATACATCACACGATTCAGTGACTTTTCCTACAGTCACAGACACGTGCAACCACAAACACTCAATTTTAGGGCGTCTTCATCACCACAGAAGAAACCCGTATCCTTTAACTCCGGCACCCCTATCTTCTCTCCTCACACCCCTCCCCTAGCCCTAAGCAAACTAACCCACCTCCTGTCTCTGCATTTGCCTGTTTGACCACTGCCTGTGCTCGGATCACACAACATGGTGTCCTTTGTATCTGGCTTCTCCAACTCTGCATAGTGTTTTCAAGGTTTCGTCCATGCTGTCACCAGCGTCGTGCTCCATTCCTGTTCCTGGTTGGGTGATATTCCATTCTCTGGTATCTGCATCCCAGCAGTGCCTTCTGGGGGCGTAACTTCCCATGCAGGGAATGTACATGGTGGCCATTTTCAAGCAGTTGAAAGAGCTGCGTGTGAGCTGGCCAACTTAGGTTAAAATCCAGCTCCAGGAGTAGCAGGTGCCTCTGGGGTCCAACATGAACCCTCTGCCCTCCTCTGATTCTGCTTCAGGGCTGGCCGCACGCTGACAGGATGCCCCTGCGTCGCACATGGTGCTTCTTTCTGCCCCAGGGAAGGAGGGTGGGAGCTCTCTGAACAGCTGGCTCTGTGAGCAGGGCAGCCCTGGATGGATGTCACCAGGGCCTCTGGGAGCACTCACCCTCCTTCCTTGGGCAGATGTGTGAAGACACATGGGCTGCTGCAGGACTTTCCAATTCATTGATGCCTCTTGAAAAAGGTGCCATCTTGTCACCCCTCAACCTCCAACCTAGGGCATCTTTGCTTTTGCCCCCATGTAGGATCTTAATTCCCCGACCAGGGATCAAACCCATGACTCCTGCACTGGGAGTTCTGAGTCTTAACCATGGGACTACCAGGGAAGTCCATGGGGGTTGCTTGTGATGCCCTCAAGGAGCAGGATATGGCAGTCATGTGGCTGTTGCTAGTCACACCTGGGACACTTGCTCTGGGAGACTTTGGCTTCCAGATAAGAAACTTGGTAAAGAAAGACCTGGAGACAGAGAAGGCAGATTCTTGGTGGCTCAGATAGTAAAGAATCTGCTTGCAATGCAGGAGATATGGATTCGATCCCTGGGTTGGGAAGATCCCGTGGAGAAGGAAATGGCAACCCATTCCAGGATTCTTGCCTGGTGAATTTCATGGACAGAGGAGCCTGGTGGGCTACAGTCCATGGGGTTACAAAGAGTCTGCCAAGACTGAGCGACTAACCCTACTGCTTTGGGGGAGAGAGAGAGACCAGTGGGATGGGGGGAGCAGAGCAGAGGGAAAAAAATGAGTGGGGAAGGGCCCCAGCTGTCTCAGACCCTGACATGTAGTGAGTCTCGGGGAGCTCCTATCTGGCTGTGACTGAGACCCAGGAGAGTGCTATTTCCATCAGCCCAGTCAACCCTCAGATTCATCACCAAAAATAACTGCTATGGCTTTAAGCCACAGCTTGGGGTGACTCACTACTCAGCCATAGTTAGAGCACCCTGTGAGCAGCTTTTCCTCCTTCCTGGTCTCACAGGGCTTCCTGGGCCATGAGACCAGCTCCCCAGGTCAGCCACCTGCCTCCAAGTCCTTGTCTAAGGTTCTCTCTCCGTTCAAGAGGACCCAAGCGGATGTGAACCTTCTGGGGAGGTGAGGTAGTTCAGTGTGGGTAATATAATTAGCCCAAGCTTTGGGTGCTTCATCTGGAAAATGGGAGGCGTCTCATTTCTAACCTAAGATTCTTCTGGAAGTTAAAGAATCAAGAATTTGCCATCTGTTAGTTGGTATCCCATCTGAGGCAGGTTCTCCCATTCTCCCAAAGCTGAATTACCAAAGGCTCAAGGAAGCAACCAGTGTCTGGGCTTGGCTGCTTGCTGGTGGAGGCTTTGAAACCCCTGCAGGGCATCAGAGCTATCTATCTGCCTCTTCTTGGGCCCTAAAGGCGGTAAAGTGACTCTGTTCTTACAGAAATGTTACTGTATCTTTCTGATAAAGATAACCCCATTGCTGGTTTTTCTTTTCTAGTCAGATTATCCCAACTGACACAAATTTAAGCAAATAGTTTCATTTCAGGTCATAGGACTTAGGGCTGTCATCAAGAAACTGAATGAAACTTCTGGTAAAATACAGTGAAGAAAGCTGAGCACCAAAGAATCGATGCTTTTGAATTGTGGTGTTGGAGACGACTCTTGAGAGTCCCTTGGACTGCAAGGAGATCCAACCAGTCCATTCTGAAGATCAACCCTGGGATTTCTTTGGAAGGAATGATGCTAAAGGTGAAACTCCAGTACTTTGGCCACCTCATGCGAAGAGTTGACTCATTGGAAAAGACTGTGATGCTGGGAGGGATTGGGGGCAGGAGGAGAAGGGGACGACCGAGGAGGAGATGGCTGGATGGCATCACGGACTTGATGGACTTGATGAATGAGTGAACTCCGAGAGATGGTGATGAACAGGGAGGCCTGGCATGCTGCGATTCATGGGGTCGCAAAGAGTCGGACACGACTGAGCGACTGAACTGAACTGAGGAGCATAGTGAGAGCTGACTGGGAATGCCCTTGCCTCCCATGACACCGAAAGGCAGTCTGGTTAATTTCCAAATTATATTTGGGCTCAACATGCAAAGGGGCTCTTTTTCATTTGGGCAGAGAAAATAGGACTGAAGATTACAACAGTAACCACACAAGACCAGGGCTTTAATTATAAAATAAACCATACCCTAGCAGGCAAATCATTTTTAATGTGTTTCAAGAATTGAATACTTTATGGAGTTAAAAACAGAAGGGGAAAAAAATTCAACGTGCAGGAAATTAAGAAGAGATAAGAAACAGAAAAGCTTTGGGTGTCATACAGTTACAATACAAAAGCAACAAATGAAAAAAAGAGCACACACATGATAACCAGCTTCAGTAACATTAGCAGCCAGAACATACCCAATGAATTATCAACACTTAATCATCAAAGATCTAATTCTGCAAGGGTGCTGGTGGTAATGATGGATTTCAGTTGATCCAAAGGACTTTTTCCTTCCATCACAAGCAAACCTGTAAAGACAGCTCCAGTAACTTGGAAAAGTAGAGTTCCTTTTCTCAAAACTGACACAGGAAGGTTTTTGACCTCCGGCCCCCCTCCCCTAAATTTGTACATTCATTGATTCTTCTAAGGCAACCAACCAAAATACAATTTCTTAAAACCACCAAACTGAACACCCTGCAAAGCCACAAATTCTACCCATGTAAAAAGGAAAAAAAAAAAAAAAGATGAGGGATCTCCAAAACTCTGTAAAGTGCAGGATGGTTTAGGTTACAGATTTTGTTGGATTTCATGTTAATGTGTCTTTATAAAAGAAAGGGTGGACGAACAAGAGTGACTCAAGACCCAGCCAGGCCTTGTGTTGAAAACTGACCCATACTGGAAAGGTGACAGAGGGATCGACCCTCAGGGATCTGTCTTTTCAATCCTGCACACTCTGCTGCAGTAGGAGCTTTGGAATAAATGTTCAACGTCTCACGGTGTTGGCGCATCCTCATCACACACCAGTGCCCTTTTGCTCAGCTGGGGGCCCAAGACAGTCACACTCCTGGGCCATGTGTGACATCCTACAACTCAAAAGCACGGATCAGATCGCAGCCATGGCAGAGCATCATGGTCACGGGAGGTGGCTGTGACAAGACTCTGGCACTGACCTCGGGAGGGGTTGTGGTGGGGAGATGGAAAATGAAAACCCCACCAGGCAACTACAAAATGGTTATTAGCAAATGGTATCAAAAAGTATCAAAACATTTCAAAAAACTTTAAAAACTGCCAGGCTTGGCGGACACAGGGGATGGGCTCTCCGAGTACCTGGAGAGCGGCCCGACATTCCAGAGGCTTATCCTGGAGGCCAGGGACGCGGCCCCTTCTCCTCTGAAGACGCTCAGAATCCATGGAGACAGCAAGAATGTCCATGCCACACGGCTGGAACTGCCCCTCCAGGTTTGGGAACAGGGGTCTCGGATTCTAACCAGACCTGAGAGCCAGAAGCTCAGTGAGATGCTGGCCGAGGCGCATGCCATGGAGGAGAGGGTAAGAGGAGGAGGCCGCTAGGTCTACAAGGGGTGGGGGTGGAGTCCTTCGCTTCCTACATGGCTGCCTGTCACCCAGAGGTCCCTGCTGGCTTACGGCCAGGCCCTTAACTCACCTGAACTCAAGAGTGGGACCCTAGACCTGCGAGGGACGCCACTTCCCTTGGGCATCTGGGTTGCCATCCAACACTGAACAAACACCCTTTAGGGTTGACTTCTGCAGTTCCCACTAAGTCACCACGTGGCCAACTTATGATTTAAGGGGCAAAGGGAAGGGCATTCAGAATAGAAATACACACATGAGGTTTTCTGCTCAGATTAAGACCTAGAAATATGTAGACCTACCACCTGGCAGTCTAGATTTCTAAAAGCGGCAGATGTTAGAAATACAGATTAAGCCATACACACAAGCAAGGTGCTAAGATAATCTCTGTATATTTTAAACAGCAGACTGACCACTGTAACAAGGATTCTTCACCTTTACTACTCTGCTTTCTTTCTGTCATTACACTAACATCTTAAGCAAACAGGGTTCCAACCTGGGTGAGGATCAAATTCAAAACCTACCACTTGTATGAAGTTAAAACTCTAGTTCTTTAAAAGAAAAAAAAAAAAAAACAAGAACCTGAATAAAAGCCCATCATTCTGAAAGATCAAAATAAGACAATCAAGGTGTTGTCAAAGTTCAAGGTGGGAAAGTTCAGTGATGGGAGCGCTGACAACACAATGGGGAAAGTTGCCATTTCTGTCTCAACGTGGTGGCCAGGAGACCCCAAGCCTTTGTCACTGCAGCTGGAAATCATTATTGTGATTCTGCAGTTCAAAGGGCCGCCTGCTAAGTGTGCCCCAAAGGTCTGCCCACCTGGGTTACAGACAGTTTTCCTCTAGTCTTAGTTGGATTGCACAGCACACTGATTTCCACCTTAAAAGCGCAGACAGCAGAAACCTGCCATGGTCCCACCTCTGCGCTCTCCCGCACCCAGGCAGGCACTGCCCCCGGGTCACAAAGCTCCTCTCCATGGACCCCGAAGAGCTCGAAAAAACCTTTCTTAGAACAGTGGAGCCACCACTAACTATTTGAAGTGGGTCTACAAGAAGAAATTTTCCTCATCGACCCTACCTTTAAAAGAACACTCACAGCTCAATCATATCAGATTCTAAGGTGCACAGATCACAAACATCCTTCATAGCATAGCGGCAAGACAGACATCAAGGCACGAGAAAATCTGAATAGAAGCCAGCAGCACAACCTTATTGTCAAAAGCACAACAGCTAGCTTAGGCTAAAAATTCACAGCTTTCCTCCTCCTGAGGTCAAAGCCTTCCTGCTCCTTACAGCAAGCATGGTCTTTCTATATGCTCAGCCAAATCTGCCCTGAATTCTGGCTGAATGACCGCCTCTTTGCTCATGACCTGGGCTGAGCTGGGGAGAACAGACCACAGGTTCTGTGCCTCTCCGGGAACAATGAAACCTGCCTTGGAACAGGAGGAAGGCAAGCTCTCCCACAGTTGGCAGGAGTGCCGTAACATGGATTCGGGGAAGGCTGGATTAAGTTTGAGATGAAAGAAGGATTGCAGCTTCAATGCAGTTTGGAGGTGCAGGGTTGATGGAGAGTTAACAGGTGACACAGGAACTTCTCAGAGCCTTTAATACACTGAAATGTTATATTAAGGAGCTCCAAGAAGGTGGACAGTTTTTTGGTTTGATTATTTGTATGCCTTGCAAAACCTCTCAAGGGTTTGTAAGCCTTTAGCAACTTCCATAGGCTAAACATGCAGACAGGTCACCCATCTCTTGAGAGGCGGCAGTTGTTTGGGTACCAAGTTTTCAACTCTCAGCTGGCTCTCAGCTCTCCTGGTTACTATGGAAACAGACCAACCAAAACCAAGTGAACCTTCAAGAGAAAGGGAAGGAAGTGCCATAAAGAGACAGAAAAAAAGGAAAAGGAGAAAGTTCACTGAGCTTCTTATTCTAATGCCAATGTTAAGGATAAATCACGAGGCCTTCTCATCTCTGCAGTAAGATCTCTGCCACGGCACGATCACTAATGCCTCTGCTGGCTGGTGATTAAAACCCGCCCCACGCCCATTGTCCTGGTGTGACAGGTGGCTTGGGCAGGAGTCTTGAACGCTCCTTAAAGGGCACATGCTGCTGCTGTCAGTTCTGGCAACTGCAGGACCAGCGGGGGTGGTGGCACATCTCAGGAGGACGTGTGGAACCCACCATCACAGCTCATGCAGGCTGGGAGACCTCGACCCCTGGGAGGAGGCCTGGCCAGGGTCTCACCCATCCCTGAGGAGGTGGGAAGCAGCTTGAAACCTGCTGAAGAGTGTGCCCCCAGCACAGGGCTACCTGGCGACGGCAGGGTGGTGTAGGATCTGGCACCGGAGTTGGGGAGATGCTCCGACAGCCTTCTCTGGTCGGGGTACCCGGGCCCTCCCTCGTGTGGGAGCCTCCTGGGGCGTCTCAGAGCAGGGGTCATAGAACACAACGGCATGTTCCACCTGCTCCCTTCTTTCCTGAGTGATAAATGGAGATTGGCAGGGCTCAGTACATCAGTAATCGAAGAAACAGTGGCTTCCAGAAGAGACATCAAAAAGACCAAAGCACAAATTACAGAATAATGCTTATCAAGAGCCTCATGCCCGTTTCCTTTCTCCCTTGATTACCTGTTCGCTTTGGGAATTCGAGACGACGACCAACCGGGAGAAACGGCCACCTGAGGAAGAAAGCCAGTGGGGAGACCTCCCTGGTGAGAGGTCCCATGCCTCACCTGCCTGCCTGGGTTGCTGGTGACCCTCGGTCACTCTCCAGGAGTCTCTGTGCCCTGCCTGTAAAAAACCACCTCGCCAGTGATTCCCAAGCGTGGCTGACGCTCAGTCATTCCAAGGACAGTAGTTTTCGGCCTCCCGCTTGGCCCCCTTCGGAATCGCTATCTCTGAGGTGGGGCCCAGGAGCCTGGTGTCTGAAAAGCTCAGCCAGGTTTGGGGAGGCGTGGACGACGGGGCCTGCACCGTCGCACCGGGGCCCTTCATCCACTGCAGAAACTTTAGCGTCACTCTTGCCCCGGCTGCTCTCAGCGGGATGGTCGGGGCGTGGGGGGCACCCACAGGGGTGGTGACTTGGGAGGCAGCCCTGCACAGGTGCAGGGACCACTCTTGCCTGGGCCCCGGGTTAATTACTCAAGCAAGATGGTATGTCAAGTCATATAGAATATTTAATTGGTTACTGTGATACCATAGAAATACCAAGAATCATAAAAGTAAAAAAAAAAAAAAAGCTGCTAGGTCGTACATAACGGTGTCGGGGTTCTCCCGGTGGCTGCTGCCCTGTCGGCACGCCGGGGGTCACTGGCCGCGGTCCTGGGGCCTCTTCCCCTTGCCCTTCTTCTTCTTGTCCTCCAGCCGCGGCTTCAGGGCGCACACACAGGCCGACACACCGGCGATGGCCTTGGGCAGCTCGGTGCCCTCGCTCCACTTGTCCTTGTCACGGTCATAGACCTGCACAGTCTTGGAGAAAGCCGTGTTCTCCCAGCTGTAGCCCCCCAGGATGTAGATGCGGCCCTCCCACACGGCCACGCCCGACTCGCTGTTGGCGTGCAGCAGGGGCGCCACGCGTGTCCACTGGTTGCACTGCGGGCTGTAGGCCTCCACGCCCAGCACGTCGAAGCGCTCCATGGACTCCAGGCTGTCGTCGCTGCCGCCGATGGAGTAGATGCTGTCCCCCAGGCTGCACATGCTATGCCAGCCGCGCGCCGTGCTCATGGGCCGCCGCTCCTCCCACACGTCCGTCCGGTGGTCATAGCACAGCAGGTTCTTGCGGTAAGGGCCGATCTGGTAGTCGTGGCCCCCTGAGATGTACACAAAGTCCTTGTAGATGGTGCCCGCGTGGCCATAGGTGAACCTGCGGATGGGCGGACGGACAGAGGGAGAGAGGAAGCTCAGGGCTTGCCTAGGACAAGGTCAAGATTTCCACAGTCAGCTTCCTCATCCACGGTCATCTGGTTCTGGGTGATCAACCATGTGGGTTACAATCCACCCTGCTAGTTATTTTGGGGATCAAGGGACTCAACTCATCATGTGAAGCACGAGGCCCAGGCTGGCACATGGTCATCAGTAGCTACTATCACGACTGTCTACTCATCTTATTCACAGGTGTCCAGGTAGGGCCTCCCTGGTGGCTCAGTGGAGGAGCTGGGATCCACACCCAGACGCTCACCCCATACCCTCTTCTAACTTCCAGGGACAAAGTCCCCTAGACACTCAGACGTGTTCCACAGCAAGCCTGCTTCAGAGGGTGCACTTGCAGGTTCGATCACAGGGGGCTGGTCAGATAAACAACAGGCCCTTCTGCTAAGCCTGTGATGATAAATGCAGTGAACGGACATCTGGACAGGGTGGGACAGTCATCAGGCCCCCTTCACAGACGAAGCAGCAGAGACAGCACGGGGTGGGGCACCCGTTCAAGTCAGATGGGGCGCAGACAACCCCCACCCTCTGAACTCCTCCTGCCCGAAGCTGAGAGGTTTTCAGTGACTCTCTCACCCCCTGAACCCAGAACCCACTCCCTGGAACTCAGGCAGTGAGGTGACTTGGCAACGGAGCACTCGGGCAGCCCAGAGCAGGCGCCCTGACACGCCAGCACTACGCCCTCTGCTCTTCCCGCTGTCATTCACAGGCCAGGAGACTCTGCCTGGAATCGGAGGCCAAGACACCCAGACAGGCAGGTGGGCTCAACTGCCACCCTGGAGCCTCAGCGTCTGCAGCTGTGCCCCCGAACCCCAATCACCTTGGCAGGCCGGCTACGTAGGACCAGGAGTCAGTCTTTGGGCTGTAGGTCTCTACCGAGGAGAGCGCTCCATTCTCATTTCGGCCACCGACGGCCACCAGCATGTCCTCGATGGAGGCCAGGTAGAAATCCACACGGCGCTGGTTCATGGAGGCCACCTGTGGAGGCGACACACCTGTACTTCCCCATTCCCAAACCTGGATCAGCATCAACACCCAGCACTGTGTCCCAGCATGCTCCATGAAGACACAGCCCAGGTGAGGCAGCGGCCACCTGAGTCTGGGGAAGGGAGCCAAACTGGAAGAAGAAAGGGGGGCTCTTTGGGTGTGACCCTCAGGACCTCATGAATCCCCATGAGGGGCACGGAGAATTCACTTCCCCAAACCTGTCTGGCCACAAGTGGACTAGAATTCTGTAGGACACACAGGTCCCAGCCACTGATGGATTGGTTTCCTCAAATGTAAGTTCACCTTTCCCCTTGCCCCCAAAAAAAAAAAAAAAAGCTGCTAGGTCGTACATAACGGTGTCGGGGTTCTCCCGGTGGCTGCTGCCCTGTCGGCACGCCGGGGGTCACTGGCCGCGGTCCTGGGGCCTCTTCCCCTTGCCCTTCTTCTTCTTGTCCTCCAGCCGCGGCTTCAGGGCGCACACACAGGCCGACACACCGGCGATGGCCTTGGGCAGCTCGGTGCCCTCGCTCCACTTGTCCTTGTCACGGTCATAGACCTGCACAGTCTTGGAGAAAGCCGTGTTCTCCCAGCTGTAGCCCCCCAGGATGTAGATGCGGCCCTCCCACACGGCCACGCCCGACTCGCTGTTGGCGTGCAGCAGGGGCGCCACGCGTGTCCACTGGTTGCACTGCGGGCTGTAGGCCTCCACGCCCAGCACGTCGAAGCGCTCCATGGACTCCAGGCTGTCGTCGCTGCCGCCGATGGAGTAGATGCTGTCCCCCAGGCTGCACATGCTATGCCAGCCGCGCGCCGTGCTCATGGGCCGCCGCTCCTCCCACACGTCCGTCCGGTGGTCATAGCACAGCAGGTTCTTGCGGTAAGGGCCGATCTGGTAGTCGTGGCCCCCTGAGATGTACACAAAGTCCTTGTAGATGGTGCCCGCGTGGCCATAGGTGAACCTGCGGATGGGCGGACGGACAGAGGGAGAGAGGAAGCTCAGGGCTTGCCTAGGACAAGGTCAAGATTTCCACAGTCAGCTTCCTCATCCACGGTCATCTGGTTCTGGGTGATCAACTATGTGGGTTACAATCCACCCTGCTAGTTATTTTGGGGATCAAGGGACTCAACTCATCACGTGAAGCACGAGGCCCAGGCTGGCACATGGTCATCAGTAGCTACTATCACGACTGTCTACTCATCTTATTCACAGGTGTCCAGGTAGGGCCTCCCTGGTGGCTCAGTGGAGGAGCTGGGATCCACACCCAGACGCTCACCCCATACCCTCTTCTAACTTTCAGGGACAAAGTCCCCTAGACACTCAGACGTGTTCTACAGCAAGCCTGCTTCAGAGGGTGCACTTGCAGGTTCGATCACAGGGGGCTGGTCAGATAAACAACAGGCCCTTCTGCTAAGCCTGTGATGATAAATGCAGTGAACGGACATCTGGACAGGGTGGGACAGTCATCAGGCCCCCTTCACAGACGAAGCAGCAGAGACAGCACGGGGTGGGGCACCCGTTCAAGTCAGATGGGGCGCAGACAACCCCCACCCTCTGAACTCCTCCTGCCCGAAGCTGAGAGGTTTTCAGTGACTCTCTCACCCCCTGAACCCAGAACCCACTCCCTGGAACTCAGGCAGTGAGGTGACTTGGCAACGGAGCACTCGGGCAGCCCAGAGCAGGCGCCCTGACACGCCAGCACTACGCCCTCTGCTCTTCCCGCTGTCATTCACAGGCCAGGAGACTCTGCCTGGAATCGGAGGCCAAGACACCCAGACAGGCAGGTGGGCTCAACTGCCACCCTGGAGCCTCAGCGTCTGCAGCTGTGCCCCCGAACCCCAATCACCTTGGCAGGCCGGCTACGTAGGACCAGGAGTCGGTCTTTGGGCTGTAGGTCTCTACCGAGGAGAGCGCTCCATTCTCATTTCGGCCACCGACGGCCACCAGCATGTCCTCGATGGAGGCCAGGTAGAAATCCACACGGCGCTGGTTCATGGAGGCCACCTGTGGAGGCGACACACCTGTACTTCCCCATTCCCAAACCTGGATCAGCATCAACACCCAGCACTGTGTCCCAGCATGCTCCATGAAGACACAGCCCAGGTGAGGCAGCGGCCACCTGAGTCTGGGGAAGGGAGCCAAACTGGAAGAAGAAAGGGGGGCTCTTTGGGTGTGACTCTCAGGACCTCATGAATCCCCATGAGGGGCACGGAGAATTCACTTCCCCAAACCTGTCTGGCCACAAGTGGACTAGAATTCTGTAGGACACACAGGTCCCAGCCACTGATGGATTGGTTTCCTCAAATGTAAGTTCACCTTTCCCCTTGCCCCCGACAATCAGATATTTTAAAAATTAGTACTGATTGCCATCTGTGCTGGCGGGCAGAAAGTGGCACTCAGCAGGAAATTAGCAACAGGAGACCCAAGCTTCTTTTTCCTTTCTTAAAGACAAGCAGGACATTCGAATGAACCCGGTCCCACAGCAGCCTATATGGTTAGGCTGCCACCGCTATGAAGGTCTGGAGGCTAGCCTTCAAGGCTGGGAGCCTCCTTCTTGTGGCAAGACTTACAAAGTGGTTGGTTTTAGATTTTTGAGAATAAAATAGAAAAGTCATTTTAGAAAATGAAAGTCTATCTAGAAAATGAAAAGTCTATTTCATTTTCACACAAAGTCCCTGCTGAACCTTGAGCTCAGGAAATCGCCAAGTTAGGTCAGGAGACTGAGATGTGAGTATAAAGACTGGGACAGACTCTCGTGGGTGGCGCTGAGGTTCGGGGGAGGAAAGGAGCACAACCCCGAGCCCCCAACAATGCGAGCTACAACCACAACCCTGGGAGGTCAACGTCCCCCACCCGTTTCCAGAGGGAGAAGCTGAGATTTGGAGCGGGCATGGAACTGGCCTGAAACTCTCAGCTACAACTTGCCAAGCTGGGCCGTGAACCTGGGTCTGATACCGAGACCCAGGCCCTTCCCAGCATTAGCCACCACACCTTCCAAGTGGCCACGGCTCCTACGAGGCATGAGCCTTCGCAGCCTCCCTGAAGCACCTCCAAACCTGTCCCAAAGAGGAGCTTGACGGAGACTCCGAAATGTGGGGAGGCTGTCAGAAGTACGGGTCAAGTCTCCAGACCAGTGCCATCCAGGATGGTAGCCACTAGCTTCACGCGACCATTCACACTCACGTTTAAACGCGTGAAAATGAAATAAAACTGAAAACTCAGTTCTTCAGTCCCATGGGCCACACTTCAAGCCCTCAACTGCCACACGTGGCCGGTGGCTACTGCTGGATGACACAGACACAGAAATGCTCTACGAGTGCAGAGTTCTACGGGGCAGCGGTGCTCTGGGCGTGGCCCATCCCTGCAGAAGGTGGCCAGTCAGCCCTCACTGCCCCTAACCAGGCAGGGGTCCATGATGGGGCTCGTCACTTTATCATCACACCGAGTTGAGAAGCAGGACGGCTGTCCAGGCCTGAGAGAAGGGGGTGAGGGGGCAGTCAAGACTAAGATTAAGAAGATCGAAAGTCCTCAAGAGTAAAGAAATAATCTGGCTTTAATCTCACCTTGATCCACTGTTTACAGCGGGGGTCATACCTATAAAGGAGATTGGAGGCCGCATCCCCTCCGTTGTCCCGTGAGAAGCTGCCGCCCGCGATGAAGATGAACCCCCCCAGCACGGCGACGCAGTGGTGGCTCCGCCGGGCTGGCAGGGGCGTCTCCTTGACCCACTGCTCACTCTGGGCGTCCAGGTAGCAGGTGTCGTCGCTGAGCTCCAGACACCGCTCGGAGACCTCGCCGCCCACAAAGAGCAGGCACTCCTGGGTGGTGCGGAGGGCCGTGCGCTTGGTCTGCATGACAGGCTGGGCTGCCAGGCTGTTGTGGTAGCGCACGGCCTCCTCGATGAAGCCCTCGCAGTTGGCCTCACGCGGCAGCAGCGAGCACACGGCGGGCTTGACGCGGTGCAGCAGGTCGTTCTTGGGGATGAGCGGGAAGTGGATGTTCTCCAGCACCTGATAGGCGTGGGCCTCGCGCTCGGGCTGCTGCGTCAGCCACTGCAGGGCGGCCTGCAGCAGGTCGTGCTCGCACTCCCGCTGCACCTCGCTGCTGCCCAGGTAGGCGCACAGCTTCTGCATGGAGATGTTCTGTAGGAAGGCGGGCGTGAAGGACAGCGTGCCGAAGCGGCTGAGGATGAAGCCGTCGATGAAGGCGTCCAGCCGCTTGAGGCTGTAGATGGAGGCCAGCTCCTGCAGGTACAGGTAGTTGTCCTCGCTCACCTCCTGCTCCAGGTACTCGCAGCAGAAGTCCACTGCAGTCCAGATCTGCAGCAGGTGGGCCGTCTCCAGCACGTAGTCGATGTTGCCACCATCCAGCACCAGCTCCCCGCCGTATAGGAAGTCCACCACGGCCTTGAGCCCGATGTAGGAGGCGCCGATCAGCTCCACCTCCTTCTGGAAGGCCTCACGCATGCCGAGGGTGAACATGGAGTTGAAGTAGTCGCTGCACACGGCCAGCAGGTTGCGGTGGGCCGGCAGGCGCTGCTCGTCGGCCACCAGGACCACGTCGCAGAAGAGGCCGCGCAGGCGCTGCTCGTTCAGCCGCTGCAGCACCGTGCCCGAGTGCTCGGCCCAGCGGTACACCTGCAGTGGCGAGAGCGCCTGTCAGGAGGAGAGGGGGCCCCGGACCCACCTAGCACCACCCGACCAGCATTTAACATACAGCAGAATGAGAGAGAACGGGAAATAAAGTGCCAGAGTACCTTGCAGAAAGTAAGGGTGCTTCACTGTGTGTGTGGCTTCCCTGGGGGCTGAGATGGTAATGAATCTGCCTGCAATGCAGGAGACTAGGGTTTGATCCCTGGGTCAGGAAGATCCCCTGGAGGAGGGCATGGCAACCCACTCCAGTATTCTTGCCTGGAGAATCCCATGGGCAGAGGAGCCTGATGGGCTACAGTCCATGGGGTCGCAAAGAGTCAGACATGACTGAGCAACTTTCAGTTCCATTTCTTTACAAATAAAATTTACTCAATCTTTCTTTTTTCCTTTCATTTCCCACCCCTCTCCTCCTCTATAAACAGAATTCCCCAAAGTGTTCTTCGTTCCCTCCTTTCCCATCTCTGTTTCCTTCTCAGCAAGTGTGTCATGGCAGAGGTTTGCGAACGCTGTCCTGTGGGGAGGGTGAAGTTATGTGGGGCGGAGCCTCTCCAGTGGGATGGGAGTTGGTGGAGCCCCAGCTCTGCAGCCTCTGAGTCTTGAGCAGCCTCTGAGCCTCTGTTCCTGGTCTCACAAGTGAGGCTGAGTGTGTTTATCACCCAGGTTTGTGGGGGTCATGAGACAGAACCTGGCACAGAGCTGGCCCCAGGGGAGCGGCAGCAGAGTCACCTGCTGGGTCCCTCAGTCCCCACGGAGGCGCAGTGCTGACACTCAGGCTACAGAGACCATCCAGCAAGGTCATGGGGCCCAGAGACTAACGTGCCTGGGCAATCTTACTTTCAGAAACACAGCTTCAGCAGCCATGGCCAGGGTTAAAAGAAACGTATGTAAATTGCAGGAACACTGCAATTTACACATCGCCCTGTACACGTGACTGCATGCTCTTGTTCAAGCATCATGTGAACCCTCCAAAGGAGGGTCAATTATATTTCCAGATGAGGAAAAGTCAGGCTCAGAGACACTACGACATCTGTCCAAAATCCCACAGTGACTGAGAAGCAGGGCTGGGATTTGAACCTATATCTGATTCCAGAGCCAAATCTTTAATCACCATGCCACACAGGAATTAACAAATCAATTGATAGGAATAATTAATAGGAGTTAATGCAAAACATTCAGGTTGGTGGACATGGACTGACTGTTGTCTGCCTGCCCTGGGCTTTTAAAGATACAAAGAAAACTCAGACTTTACATAACAGTTTCTAAATCCTGGACAGAGTAATCAGGATATTTCACACTTCTCTATTTACTCCCTATAAAAACAACAAGATGATTCAACATATGAGAAAACAGACCATTCAGAAACATCAGCAGGGCGATTCAAGGGTGATTGGGAAAAAGGGCTGGGCATTAAGTCTAGTGTGTAGGGGGCGGGAGTGGTGAGGCTGGGCAGGTGCAAGCAGCTGGCTGACTTGCACACAGGTCCCTAGAGGTTACTTCTCAACGTGTGTTCTATGGCAGGGGCTTGGTTTTTCCTTTCCTTCCAAATCTGCTCTGTACCACCTCCAATGCACCAGTAACGGGCCACTTTATTTCCCTGTGGTCCTTCCCGTCCAGCCAGTTCCAACATCCATGGCTTGATCCACACGAGTCTCGGCAACATCCTCACATTCTGAGGACACCATGCAGCCGATCCCTACAGCTCCCTTCTCTTCCAAGTCCACAGAGCCAGGCTCTCCTGCCTGACATTACAGGGTGGTTTCTTGGAGGTCCACACATGGATATTTCTGCCTATTCTGGTTATCCAAGGAGCGCTGGGCTAGCCTGGTTTTGGCTTATAATTGAGCGGGAAAGGTCTGGGCTCCAGCATAAGCTGGCTTGGGGCCCCTCTTGGGTGCAGACTGAAGGAAATAAAAAGGCACCACAGGAGCGGGCTATCGAGCGACAGTGAAGGCTAGTGTCCTTGAGAAGCAATTGAGGGGCCTCAGGTAGGCTCTGAGCCCACCCTGGTCTCCTGGTTGCTTCCAAGCTGGCGGGGGCACTGGAACTATCACAGTTAGATAGGGGTACAAAGGCCCCTAGCTGCGGCATGAAAATGAAACAGTCCTGGGGAGGGGCAAGGATAGGGAGAGGCCCGGAGGAGAGCCGCCATGGGGCCATCTGCGGCAGGCAGCCAGGGCAGACGGCTTCACTGCTTCTACAGCTGGGCCTCCAGGCTAGGTGGGCTCATTTAGCTCTTCACCTGGGTCTCCACCACAGCCTGTTTCCATGTTTAGTGTAGCAGCAGAGACAAGAACTAAGAACAGACAACCGTGACTTCCCGACTTTAAAGGGTGACCAGTAACAGAGTTGCAGCACTTCACATAATTTAGAAACTCTGACCTTTGACTTTCTCCCATGACTTGAACCCTGTTCATTCCTTCATTTATTTTAGCACCTTCATCAAAGGCGAGGCAAGGTGAAGAAACACAGGTACTCAGGGTCTAATGCTGGGCAAAAAGGAGCAGGGATGGGGCTGTTGCTGTTTAGCTGTGAGGTCGTGTCCGACTCTGCAGCCCCACGCACGGCAGCCCGCCAGGCTCCCCTGTCCACGCACACACGGCAGCCCGCCAGGCTCCCCTGTCCACGCACACACTGCAGCCCGCCAGGCTCCCCTGTCCATGGGATTTTCCAGGCAAGAATACTAGAATAGGCTGCCATTTCCTCCTCCAGGGATCTTCCCAACCCAGGGATCAAACCTGTGTCTCCTGAATTGGAAGGTGGACTCTCTATCGTTGAGCCACCAGGGAGCCTGAGGTATGGGATACTTTATACTAAAAAAGAATTCAGGGACTTCCCTGGTGGTCCAGTGGTTAGGACTCCTTGCTTCCACTGCATGGGGTGTGGGTTCAATCTCTGGTCAGGGGACTAAGGTCCCACAAGCCACGTGGCACAGCCAAAATAAATAAATAAACATTAAAGAATAAAGAATTCAGCATCAAATTGGAGCGACACATTTTAGAGTAGATAAATGAGCAATGGCAGCCACAGAATGGAAGACTCCACCGATCTGAGACAGGCAAGGTGAACCACGGCCACAAGCAGTAATTGGGGTGACCCTCCAAGGCAGGGTAACGAGAACAAGGAGCGGGCACACACACCCACCCCTGACTCCACTCATTCAAGTTCAAGGGCAGGTGAAACTGCTGAAAGCTGGGAGAGCGGCTCTCCCGACTGCAGGGACCCAGAGGGGTCTGGTAATGTTCTTTTTAACTTAGCCAGGTTCTGGCCACACAGGTGTAATGAATGTCTAGAAACTCAAGGGCACGTTATGATTTGGGCGCTTGGTAAGTATGAAATGTTAGGAACATGAATACAACAAACCAAGGGATAGAGAAGCCTATTCCTGAAAGCTTCAATTCAAAGAGAAACAGGCTCAGAATCTGGCTTGAAGGGACAAAGGTTTCTGGCGCTGTCGAACTTAGAAAGCTACGCTGTCTCGGCAGCCAAGCTCCAAAACAAAGCCCCTTTGAGGCAGCAGTGAGACCTTTCTGGGTTTTCACAGCAGATAAAGCTGGGCTTGGCAAGAGCCTTCTCAGTCAGCTCAAATGGAAACAGGAGAGTTCTCAGGGGGATCAGCCTCCCCTGAAAATTACACCCCATGTTTCTTTTTCACACATCTGTTGAACCTCTCTCCTCCTTTTGTCCTCATCTATAAGTTGCTTGCAGCTCCCTTTATCTAAAATGGTATTTCTTCATCTTTCTTCATTTGTCTGCTTTTAAAATATTTTTTCCCTACTAGCTTGCTGTGTCATTTAAACACACAATATACAGTCTATATATCTGGGCATGTATTATACATACTTTGAAAGAGTAAATTCTTTCCACACCCTGAAGAACATATTGTAGTTCCTTGTGAGCAATGTCAGCTCCATGGAGAATGCATGATATAGTCCAACCATGACATTTAATCGTCAAAAAAGGAGACTTTTAAAGAAAAGGACACTATTGATATTTATAAAGAGACAGGCATAAATGGGGACTGTCCCACAAACTGGTCCCCTGAACCTTATCTACAGCAGCTGTGGGGACAAGGGCCACTCCAAGTCACCTGAGGAGTCTGCTAAAGGTTACAGATTACCAGGTCCTGCTCCCAGACTTTAATTTAGCAGGTCTGGGGTGGGGGTGGGTACATGCATTCCAATGAGACACCTGCCCCCTCCCCCTTCCCAAGACGAGTCTGATGCAGTCAGTGTGACACAGGTAGGTAGCAGCACCCTGGGGGCCCACTCTCACTCACTCCTAGGGTCCCAGAAAGTCATGACCAGGAAAGGCTCTGGCCCTTCACATCAGGTATGCCAAGTGCTGCTCCCACTATAAGGCTGGGGGCTGGCTTCTTGACAGACATCTTTGGAGCCTCAGGTGGAAACAGGAATCCCATGGCATCCACCCTGTCCTGTACACCTCTCAGGGTCGAGGTGCAGGTTAAAGGAATCCAGTTGTGTTTCTAACATCCACCACTCCCTTCAACCCCAGCTCTCTCTGATTTTATGATTTTTCCACTCCTTGCCTGTGCCGCCTCTAGTCATCATTAAGGAGATTAACACCAATGCCAAGAATAGAAAATCAGCCTGTACAATGAAAATGAGCTTGTTAGAAAACCTTCACGCTTCTTGGGCAATCGGCACAGTGACCCGTTCACAGACCTTTGAGGACTCGCTGATCTTGTACGGCCGAGACACTCGCGTCTGCCGGCTTCCCTCCATCATAAACGAGATCGCAGCCCTACGACAAGAATGGGGTTTCTGAGCATGTAGTAATAACTCGAGGTCATTCACAAATCGCAGGCTTCTGCTGGCAGGTGTCAGTGACAGCAAGAGCGAAGGGAGGGGAGAGAGGGAGAACACTGTACTTCCAAGCACTCTGTCACGCTGAGTGCTGAAAACATTCGGTGTTAAAATCAGACAGAACACGTACTAAGAGTTCCCTTCTCACCTAAAGTCCCACCACGTCTTGTCTCTAAGCTCGCCTACAAATACCTACCTTTGGATGTTTGATCAGAAGGACGTCTTTCCAATAGATCAAGATCACAATATCAACAGTTGTCAGTTTAGAACCCAGACTATGACCCTGGGACCAAGCTAAGGGACTGACACCTGCTATCACATTAAACTTCCACACGGCTTGACCAAGCTGATGTCACTTAACCCATTTCACAGATGAAGATGTTGAGCTCAAGGTCACAGAGCTAGTGAACAGCTGGGAATCAAACCTGAATCTGTTCAGCTTCAAAACTGGACAGACACGGGCCCTTGAATGGGGCCTAGGCTTTGAGAGTCTCATCCTTGTAAAATTTCATGACATTCAGGATATAGTTCAGTGACGACTGCCAAGTATAAAATATGTTCTGGACATAGGCACTGTCTTGTTTTCTTTCTCAATGATTTAAGCCCCACAACATCACCAGGAGGCCAGCACTGTTATTACCTCAGTTTACAGAGGAGGAAGCTGTCACAGGGAGGGGAAGGAACTTGCTCAGCTTCACACTCAGGAAGCAGCAGCAAGTTAGGATTCCAAGTTAAGGATGCTTGCACGCTCTCAACCCTAGGCTACTCCACCTGGCCATTAAACAAACACCCACAGGCAGGAAACCTCTGTGAGAGAATATGCCCTGCCTGGAACATCCAAGATGAACTTGAACAACCAATTTAACCTTTCCACACACTTCGTGGTGGAGTCTATGGCAAGGGCTGGTGTACCCACACCATGATAGGCTTCTTCCAGTTTTTGAAATGTCAAGCAACTCACTAAGAGCACAGAGCCGGGCTCCGGGGGACCTCGGAGGATGGGAGCACACGGAGGAAGGATTAAACCAGCAACATGGGCACAAGTCATATACTGGGACAGAGGGTTTACAGAGGAATCTATCCCCTGCTATCCGAGTTGAGAAGAGTCAGCTTTTGCTATTAAATAACAGTGCGACAAGGAGTCCAGCGCTGTTGATAATCAGGGAAGACAAAAGGGGGCTCCAGTGATGCGGGGGAGGTGGGGGGGGGCGATCCCGGTGCAGTCCACCCTGCCAATTTCCTTGGGAGAAGGAAGAGATAACTAGATTTCTCTCCGCAAATCAGCAACTTTGTGACAAAGACCAGCTGTAGTCCTCCCCGCAATCCTTTCTGACTGCCCCTACGGTGCTGGGGACTCAGAGACGGAAGGGAAGGACACCAGCATCCATCCTACTCTTCATCCCTGACTTCCTTGTTTCACCTTCACCCTCCGAGACAGGTGTCAGCGCCTCTCCTGATGCCCAGGCTCAGGTGGCCGTGGGGCCTGCCCAAGGTCACCCGCAGCAGCAGGTCTCCACCACCCGAGGCAGCAAGCCGTCTCAGGTCTGCCTTCAGTGCTAAAGCTTTGTTTTCTAGGCCAACCTTTCTAGAGAGAGTTTTGCCCGTGCGGAGGCTCCCTTTTGTCTGCGGGCAAGCGGTTCGGGGGCCCAGCTGGTCCAGGAGTGTGGATGCCAGGTGCCTCCCGTGCTTTCTGCAAGCAGGTGAGGGGTCAAGGCCATCCGCAGGGACGGTGGCCGATACCCAGTGAGGCGCTGAGAGGTCTTTTTACTAAACACGGAACAGAGGCCACGTCCGGGCGGCCAGCAGGTCCCCCGGAGCCCGGGTTTCAGCCCTGAAACCTGCCGGACCGCGGCGCTCGAGGGGGCGGGGGAAACCGCGTCGTGGAGGTGAACCCGGACGGCCGCTCGCACTCACCGGCCCCGGCTCTCGGCGGACGCCACCGTGGCTTCCTCGGACCCGGCACCGCTAGGCGGAACCGCCGGCACAACAGCCGCCCGGGCGGGCTCGCGCCGGCCTCGAGGCTGGGGAGGGCGCCGGCGGCGGGCCGCGCGCCGCCGCGCAGGCCGTACCTGTCCCACCTGCGGGGGCGGCGGCCCCCTCCCCAGCCCCGAGCCTCGGGGCCCGCCCCTAACCCCGCGGTCCTCACCGGCGCTCCGCCGAGCACAAACGGCTCCCGCGGGCGGAACCGCGGCGCCGGCGATCCTCCCGAAGCAGGCCCGCCCCCCGCCCCGGCCCCCGGACGGCGCGCGGCTCCCGCCCCGGCCCGCGCAGGAGCGGGGCGTGCGCGGAGGCCCACCTGGGAGGGCGC
>SJYX01004254.1:0-19225 GCA_006410675.1 Oreotragus oreotragus | reverse complement strand
CCTCTTCCAGCCTTAGTTCGGCCGGCCCCATTGCTTTCATTTACAGCGAGGCTTCGCTGTCCCCCTGTGTTAAAGTCACCATTCCTCTCTTCACTACCAAACAGCTCTGTGCTTGCTGCTGCTGCTGCTGCTAAGTCGCTTCAGTCGTGTCCGACTCTGTGCGACCCCATAGACGGCAGCCCACCAGGGTCCCCCGTCCCTGGGATTCTCCAGGCAAGAATACTGGAGTGGGTTGCCATTTCCTTCTCCAGTGCATGAAAGTGAAAAGTGAAAGTGAAGTCTCTCAGTTGTGTCCGACTCCTAGCGACCCCATTGACTGCAGCCTTCCAGGCTCCTCTGTCCATGGGATTTTCCAGGCAAGAGTACCGGAGTGGGTTGCCATTGCCTTCTCTGAGCTCTGTGCTTACCTCCGTCTAATTCTTCTCAATCATTCCTTGTTCATTTGACTTACTCTTCTCTCTCCCCACCTGGAAACCCGCCGGGGCAGGGTTTGCTGCCAGCCTCAAGACTGGCACCTCGTGGCCTCTTAACTACGTGTTTGAGGAATAAATGAGCTTTAACCACTACTGATCTATCATTGTCAAACTTGCACTACAGCCTGAATGAACCTGGGAAACATTATTCTAAGTGAAAGACGCAGAAGAACGGGTATTGTATGAGTCCATTTATATGAAATGTCCAAAACAGGCAAATCCATAGAGACGGAAAGGAGCCTGGAAGGCTGCAGTCCATGGGGTCGCTGAGGGTAGGACACGACTGAGCGACTTCACTTTCACTTTTCACTCTCATGCATTGGAGAAGGAAATGGCAACCCACTCCAGTGTTCTTGCCTGGAGAATCCCACAGATGGGGGAGCCTGATGGGCTGCCATCTATGGGGTCGCACAGAATTGACACGACTGAAGTGACTTAGTAGCAGTAGCAGGGCTGGGATGCTGAGGGAAATGGTGTGGCTGTTAAGGGATGATTTTGGGCAGGAGTGTGATAAAAATATTCTGAAAATTGGTCATAATTATGATTGCACAACTCTGAATAGATGAAAAACCACTGAACTGTACAGTTAAAAAGGGTGGATTTGGGATTTCCCCAGTGGTCCAGTGGTTAGGATATGGCACTTTCATTGCCATGGAGCAGGTTTGATTCTTGTTTGGGGAGCTAAGATCCCACAAGCCGCAGAGCACAAACAAAATTAAAAAAGATAAATAAAAACTAAGAAAGTACTCAGTATCAAAAGGGACAAGGACAAAAGGGAAAACATTACCCACTTCAGGAGAACAGCTGTCAGTACCTAAGTGTAGAGCAGCCCTGTGTTTTTTGCATGCCTGTGTTCTTCACGGATACATGCATGTGATTCTGTGTGGTGCAGGCCCTTTGGAGAGGTGTCAGTGAACTGCAAGCCCTGTCCCAAGAACAGCTGTGCCTGGAGTGGGGGGCAGGTGAGAGGGATAGGGAGGGAGGTGGTGCTGGGGATGGGGTGAGGCCTAGGAGAACTGCTCCTTGCAGCTGCAGCCCTAGCTCCCCAGGGAGCCTCCAGGTCCGAGTCTCTTGGAGGAGGAAGGAAGGAGGAGGCAGGCAGCTCTCTAAACACCCTGTTCTCACCAGAGGTTTGTCCTTGGCCCAGCTTTCCTGCCAAAGGCTGAGTAATCTAGAAAAATTGCAGCCCAGCATAAGTGAGCCAGCCTGGGGGCCACCCTGGATCACGTCTGCAAGTGGAATTCTTGGCTCCGTCCCACCAGTAAATTTGTAACTGTTTAGATTGGAGGGTAAGAAACAACAGACCAGTAAACGGGTGAAGCCACAGAGGTTTGCTACCCGGGCCTTGGTCGTCCCTAATCTCAGATTAGAAGAGAAAAGACTTTCTTTCCCTCAGTTGGCATTTCTGCTTCCTGCTTCCTTCACAGAACTTGCCTCCCCAGCTGTGCCTGGATTTGGGCCCTGGCTTGGTGCCAACTGGACCAGCTGCACCATGTGCCTCCGTTTCCCACCTCCAAATGGGGTAGCCTTTGTTCCTTTCATGGTGTTGACAAATTAATAGATGATGAATGAATGATATAATGAATGAATGAATAATACATGAATTAATACATGCTGACTACTTCCATCAGTGCCCCGTGCATGTTAGTCACTCAGTTGTGTCTGACTCTTTGCGACCATGGACTGTAAACGGTCAGGCTCATCTGTCCACAGGATTTTCCAGGCAAGAATACTAGAGTGGATTGCCATTTCCTTCTCCAGGGGATTTTCCCAACCCAGGGATCAAACCCAGGTCTTCTGCATTGCAGGCAGATTCTTTACCATCTGAGCCACAGGGAAGCATAAAACCCCATGCACAAAGCTCCATAAATGTGAACTTTTGTTGATGATGCCTGTCTACCAGTCAGAAAACTTCCTTAGCTGAAGGCTTTGTTTCCTGTTAAAATAGAAATCATTTGAAAATGGATTCTATGAGTCATTGACACCTCAGCATTCATTCATCAGCTTCAGGCGCTTTCTTAAGATCAGGTTGTTTCATGACTAGAGGGAAAGGAAGAGGCCAGCCCCTAAGAAGGTTAGCGAGAAGAGGGGAGGGGAGGCAGATATGAGGCCCTAAATGTACAGGACGCTTCCTGCGTGTCTCAGCTTCTCCTGGAGCTGATGCTGTCTTGAGACCTGTCAGGTCAGAACTGCTGGTCACTTACTGCTGAGGTTTCTAAGGAAGCGGGCCTTGCCCACAGCTTCACTCTGTTTACCATGGTTCCCTGTTTGCCAGCTGTGAAAATGAAATGCTTGGCATTTCAGGCTTGCACAGCTGGCTGTGGTCCAAGGTCAGCAGGTAACCCTGACTAGCCACATCTCCCATGGAATCTTCAAGCCTCTCGTGTGAAACCCAGCGCGTGGATAAAAGTCTTCGCAGAACTGTGCGGCCAGGAGAGCCACATAAGTAATACAATTACTTGTGATTCGTTCACTGCTACACCCCCATGCCCTTCCCAATGGAATTATAACTGAAAAACCTCTCGGTGTTTTCATTTGACTTGGAAAACCAGGACCTGGTATTTGGTATTGGTCTAGGGTGGTTGAGCTCTCAAGCTCTAGAGCTGTGCTGGGCCATTTCTATTTCAGTTAGTTAGAATTACATGAAATTTAAAATTCACTTTCTCAGTTGCCTTACCTCCATGTCGCGTCCTGACTAGTCACCTGTGGCTAGTGCATAGCACAGATTCTAGAACAATGCCATTTCTCAGAACATTGCAGAGATGCTGCCCTAGAGGAGCTCTTATTAACTGCATGACTTTGAGTAAGTTACTTGTCTCTCTGGGCCTCAGTTTCCTCATCTTCAAAATGAACACAGATAAATAAAATGGTGGGACTTCCCTGGTGGTCCAGTGACCAAGACTCCACGCTCCCAGTGTAGAAGGCCTGGGAACTAGATCCTACATGCCACAACTAAGTGTTTGTACGGCCCAACTAAAGATCCCATGTGCCACAACTAAGACCGAGCGAGGCCAAATAAATAAATAAATATGAAAACATATATAAGTAGGTAAAATTGTGACTCTTATAGAGCTGCCATAGGGGTGGGACCGGAGTCCCTATCTCTAAGAGTTCTCTTGAGGATTAAATAAAATAGAACAGGCAAAGCATTTAACAGGACACATTCCAAGTTCTTGAGAAATGTTCATTCTGTTATGACTACTAATCTGCCCAGCCCCTTCTCCCACACCCCTGCCACCTGATGGTAAACAGATAGCATGCATACCTCTACACCAGGTAGAGTATGCATGGCAGATATTGCTAATTGATCACAGCACTTTCCTACTGACCCCAGAGGTACTGATGGGATTCTAGGAACAGCATGGAGCAGCACTCTCAGACACATCCTTTTCAACATCTCTTCCAAGCTCCCCCATGGCTGCAGGCCCCCTTAGTTCCTGTCTATAGAGTTCAAGCTCAGACTTCAGGCCCAAGCCTGACCCTTCTTAGGGAAAAGAGCAAGTGCCTGGTTGATACCTTGTCAGCCAAGCAGCTGGTCCTGCTTTGACTTCCTGCCAGCAACTGGCTTCTTGCTCCAATGCTTCTTGGAGTGGGGTCCGGCTGTGTTCTCACCAGGGCTCCTGCAGTCTTGAATATCGTTTGTCTCCTTTATTCAAGAAAAGTGGATTGTTCCTAGGTGGACAAATAGTCCTGGCCAGAAAAGTTTGAGTGAAACCGGGCCCGGCATCCGAAGTGGGAGAGAGACACAAGAACTTGCAGTTGTAATATAGTGAGATAAGGGGAGGGTGGAGGCTGGCACCCCGTCGTCGGGACCCAGGGGAGGAGGAACACTAGGTCCCCAGGGAAGGGCCTGCTCCATGGGAAGGGGTGTCATCCTTCTCCATCTTTGAACTGCCTATCCCTGCCTTGTTCTCCCCCACTGCAGGGACTGACCTGAACAGCCTACCCTGACTCAGCAGGGCTGTCCTCTCTCTGGATCGACCATCATTTTGGTTCTGGTGGTTGCATTCATTCAATCATTCATTCAATATGCCACGTGGTTACAACACATGGTGTGAAGATACCAGAGTTCAGCCCTTGCTTCTACCACTTGCCAGTTGTGTGACCTTGGGCAAATTACTCAGCCTCTGTACCTTGCTTTCCTCCTCTGCGAAATGAGGTTTACAGTAGAGTCTACTTGCATCCCCTTCCATGGAGAGGGCTTAGCATAATGACCTCTGTGTGATACTGGCTCACTGATATTTTCATTCACACATATATCTTCAGATCCCCAGAGACTCTTTTTTTGCTTTGTTGGCATGGTTAATTCCAGGAATGAACTTTTTTTTTTTTTTTTTTCAAATGCTAAACTTCCCTGGCACCCCTGAGATAAAGCTTTTCTGTGCATGACTTAAAACTGTGGGGCAGTGACACCTGAGCTGTGTTTGAAAGAGTAAGTGGGAGATTCTAGGCAGATGAAAGTGGTGAAGGGGGTCCCAGGCAGAGGAAACAGCATATGCAAAGACCCAGAGGAGTGAAGCAGAAGCAGTGGACAGTTGAGGAGGAACTCTGGTTGGCTGGACATGGGGTGCTTGCAGGGGTCCATGGAGGGGAAGCTGGACTCTATGAGAACAGAAACCCTTTGGCAGTGAGCTGGGTGCCTGGCTAGGGTGGTTTAAGTAGCTTTACTTGTGTATATATGCATGTATTATTTTACTGAAGTATAATTGACTTACAATGTTGTGTTAATTTCTGCTATACAGCACAGTAGTTCAGTTATATGTGTATGTACATTCTTTTCCATTATGACTTCTCACAGAATATTGAATACAGTTCCCTGTGTCTACTGTAGGACTTTGCCCCTACCCTCTCCCTCTCTCCTCCTTGGTGAGCTGGTACCAATACGGCCCTGGCTGGAATGTCCTTCCCCTGCCCCTTCCTTCTGAATCAGTCTCAGAGAATTCTTAACACCATAAAGGAGAAAAGAATTATATCAGCGATTGTATCAGCAAGTGGGGTGGGCTCTGGTTGTTACCCATCTGCTTGTGCTCAGATTCATTCTTCACTTTCTCTGTGTCCGAGAAGTCTGACCCTGATGGAAAGCGTCAGCTGGGCTCCCTCCCCCGTGACTTCCTATTGAGTTCAGCCAGTGGGAGGCACCAGATGGAGACTGGAGGGCAGGAGGAGAGAGGTGGGGAACTCCCTATAGTCCCTAGATTCTCTTCAGGGACTTCCCTGCTGGTACAGCGGCTAGGACTCTGCACTCCCAATGCAGGTGTCCCGAGTTAGATCCCTGGTTAGGGAACTAGATCCCACAGGCGCAACTAAGGGATCCTCCGTACAGTATGAAGCCACAACTCCTGAGCCCCTGTGCTTAAACTACTGAAGCCCACGCACCCTAGAGTCTGCGCTCCACAAGAGGAGAAGCCATCGAAACAGGAAGCCCATGCACTGCAGCTAGAGTAGCCCCCTGCTCACCGCAACTAAAGCCCACGTGCAGCAATGAAGACCTGTGCAACCAAAACTAAATTAATTAATTTAAAAAAGGGACCCTGCATGCTGCAATGGAGACTGAAGATCCTGAGTGTCCCTCCTAAGACCCGGGGCAGCCAAATAAATAAATGTATTCTCATGCTCAGTCGTGGCCGACTCTTTGCGATTGCGTGGACTGTAGCCCACCAGGCTTCTCTGTCCATGGGATTTTTCAGGCAAGAATCCTGGAGTGGATTGCCATTTCCTCCTCCAGGGGATCTTCCCCACTCAAGGACTGAACCTGCAACTCCTCTGTCTCCTGCATTGCAGGCAGATTCTTTACAGCTGAGCCACCTGGGAAGCCCTAATAAATAAATAAATACATAGATATATACATACACACTTATTTCAAGAAATAAACTCTCTTCAGAATCCATCTAATGTGCCTTCTGTTTGCTGTCAGCACTCTGACTCCAAACACTGGGAAAATTTGCCTTTCAATCTATTTATCTGTCAGTTTTCCAAAATGGCTTGTAGAATAATCTGCTTTCTCCCTCATACTGTCAACATGGAGAACCTGAACTTCTGGTTTAAGGGGAAGAGAAATCTGAACCCTCCACGTTACATGGTAGAAAGTACATGACCTGGCCCTTGTCCTTAAATGTGTGTGGCAATGTCAGCTGGCTGAGCCTCAGTCTCCCCACCAATAAAATGGGCATAATAGAGTGACCCTACCAATCAGCCTGTAGCCAGCAATATGTCTAGTATTGTGAGATCACAGAAGGAATATTTACTGAATGAAAGAGCATATGATGGTTGAGCTAATACACACACACAGAAAGGCACTTTGAGTTTCAAAGCTTTTAATTTTTTTCAAAGCTTTGAGTTTCAAAGTTTTAATTTTTATAGTTATTTTTTAAGACACTCTCTTAACTAGCTTTCATTTAACTGACTCACGAGGTTAATGAACTTGTCCTATTTCTTCTGTGAAACACACTTGCACACTGAACTCTCCACCTACATACTTCTTCCTCACCTTTGTCCTCTACCCTTAGGCAGAGTCAGTGTGTTTGCTCCCAAACTTGTGTATGGCGGTTGTGTTTATCATCATCAATAACTGATTCCATTAAACGTTACAGAAATCATGGAAACATGAGGGCAAAAAGAAAAAATATTGTCTCTATGAAAGCTGAAATGAAACTTGGGAAAACTTGAAGCCACTGATTGAGAACACTAACATGAAATGAACTGTAGAAACCAGGGAAGAGAAGGTGGAAGGGACTGAACTCCAGGTAAAGGGCTTCATTCTGCACATTGACGGTTTTGAAAGATTCTTTAGGTTCTCTAACCACCATAAAGAATGGGAAACGGGAAATCATAGTAGAAGGTTATAGAAGGTCCATGCAAGAAGAAAGATACGGGGCTATAAACAAGAATGAAATAATGCCATTTGCAGCAACATGGATGGACCTAGAGATTCTCACACGAAGTGAAGTAAGTCAGAGAAAGATGAATACCATGTAATATCACTGATCTGCAATCTAAAAAACAATACAAGTGAACTTATTATAAAACATAAATTCAGGCATAGCAAATTTATAATTACCAAAGGGGGAAGAGGGAGGAGGGATAAATTAGGGATTTAGGATTACAGATGCGCACTACTATATAAAACAGGTAAACAAGAACCTACTATCTGGTACAGGTAACTATGCAATATCTTATAATAATCTACAATGGAAAAGAATCTGTAAGAGTAGATATAAATATAACTGAAGTACTTTGCTATACATCTGAAACTAACACAATATTGTAAATCAACTATACTTCAATTAAAAAAAAACACTAGTGTATTTCCTGTGCTCAAAGAACGTATACATATACTTGCTGCTGCTGCTGCTGCTAAGTTGCATCAGTCATGTCTGACTCTATGCAACCCCATAGATGGCAGCCCACCAGGCTCCCCCATCCCTGGGATTCTCCAGGCAAGAACACTGGAGTGGGTTGCCATTTCCTTCTCCAATGCATGAAAGTGAAAAGTGAAAGTGAAGTCTCTCAGTTGTGTCCGACTCCTAACGACCCCATGGACTGCAGCCTTCCAGGCTCCTCCATCCATGGGATTTTCCAGGCAAGAGTACTGGAGTGGGTTGCCATTGCCTTCTCTGGCAGGCTGCTGTTACAGGGTGCTAAAAGCCAAAAAGATGCTTATTTGAACAAATACCACAGAAAATTGTGGCTTTTTATTTGCATATTGTTCACATTAATTTATTCCTCTCTCTAGACCTCCTCTGGATAATAGTTTCCCTTAGCCAGCATAAAATAAATACTTCAGGAAAAATTTTATTTGACCCTGAAAGTATGTTTTAAATGTCCTAGGGAAAATTATTGTTTAAAGGAATTAAATGATAGCTTTTTGTTTGTTTGTTTGTAGTGGAACCAAGAACCAAAATTTTCACATACTATGTTTGCTTAAAGTCAGGTGGATCTACATACACGTTCCTGTCTGTGAGAAACTTACAGCCTGTGAACGACTAAACACACCACACCACACCAGGGGAAATAAAACAGGTTTTCACAAAGCAAGTTTAAAAGTTTAACTGATAATACCGGATCCCCTGGGTTACTGAAACTTCTTTGTCATGTCAAAAGTAGAAGCTAATTCAAAATAGCAACGGTCACTAGACCAAGAATTAACTCTCACAAATCCTTTGCTGTGATGGGGAGCTCACTACCTCCCAGGAAAGCCAAATTCAGTTCCATCAGAAAAGAGTTTTCTTCTCCTTTTTTTTTTTTAAATCAATATATTTTGAAAATTGAAGTGTAGTTGATTTACACTGTTGTGTTAATTTCTATGGAAGAGAAAGAGCTTCTTTATATATATTTACTCCAACGGTCTTCCTGTAACTGGGTTAGATCTGCTCCCAGGAGGGTCGTATAAGACTACCTTCAGGACTTCCCTTCTGGTTTAGCGGTCAAGAATCCGCTTGTCAATGCGAGGGTTGTGGGTTTGATCCCTGATCTGGGAAGATCCCACATGCCACAGAGCAATTAAGTCCAAGTGCCACAATTACTGAGCCTGACCTCTGGAGCCTTCGAGCCACAAGAAGAGTCACCACAGTGAGAAGCCCATGCACCGCAATTAGACAGAGAGAGTAACCCCTGCTCGCTGCAACTAGACAAAGCCTGTGCGCAGCAACAAGACCCAATGCAGCCAAGTCTTTCTTTTCTTTTTTTTTAAAGAACACTATTATCTGCTCTAAGAGGGACTTCCTCCCAAGAGAAGGGGCAGTTCCCCTGTCCTCCACAAAACCGTTCTCCTACAGGATAAAGCCACATCTGTGGCTTCTCATCCCTCCCAGTGTCTGCTGGGGTCCTCCTTTATGCACAATCCCCACATCAGAACACAATTCTCAAGGCGTGGTCTGACCAGCTCGACCACGTCTTCTTTCCTGGTTCTGAACATTAGAACGCCTCCTCCTAACTACCCTCCGCCTCGGCCTAATTACCCTCTGCCTCGTCCTAACTACCCTCCTTGACCCTGAAGGGCTAGGGGGATGGTGGTGGAGTGGGAGAAGGAGGTCCCTCTTGCAGGTTGCTGGGTCGGATAGTGGGAGACCCTGGTGAGAGAGTGGAGGCCAGGAGGGAGGAAACGGCAGGGGTATTTCTACCCCTCTCTGGAGCAAATCTCCAGTAGCCATACCTTCTCTGAGCTGCAGCATCCCTTGGGTGATCTCAGCTCTACTCTAGTGTCCCCCGACCCTATCTCTCTGATGGGCTGGTCACCCATCTCTGGGCTATGGCTGATTTCTTGGAGTGCTTCACCAACCTGCTGGACTTCTCTGCTCTCTGCTGTAGTCAATATCTTGCATTCAATTATTCCTGCTTATATACTTCTCCACTCGCTAAATGAGATCTATATATACAGTTTCTGTTTCCCGGTGGAGTTTTGTGTGCTACTTCTAGTAAGGCAATTTAAAGTTTCATACTGATTGGAAAGGGAACGGGGAGGGTGGCTGGCACTTAAAATATCAGCTGCTTTTTGGGACTTGCCTGGTGGCCCAGTGGTTTAGACTCTTTATTCCCCATGTAGGGGGCGTGGGTTTGATCCCTGGTCAGGGAAGTAAGATCTCATGCTGCACGGGTGCGACTCATTTTTTTTTTTTAAGTAGTTGTTTTTATTGCCTTTGATATGATTTTCCGCATGTAGTCCTCACTTAAGGGAAGAGGAGACTGAGGCTCAGGAGGGGAATGGCAGAGCCCGGGTTTGGGAGAGCAATTTTCTGAACCTTCAGCCGTTAGACCACACTGCCCCACTCAGAGGCTTGGACCCACACTGCCCTTACTCACTGGTAGATAAAATCCTAGATCATGTTGCCCTTCCAGTGTCTTCTTGCTGGATTTCTGGAGTCCAAGCGGAGTTCTCTCTGAGTGACTCACAGTTCCTGAGAAAGACCATTTGGGAGGAGGTAGGTCTTACATTCCCTCTGTCAACAGCTCCGCACCTTCACTTCCCCAAAGCTCCAGGGGCCCTCTTTTCAGAGATTTGACAATGAGTGAGCTCAGCACCGATTCTATAAATACCTTTTTCTATAAATATCTGTTCCATGTAAAGCATCTGCTTCAGAATGACAACCACCTTGCTGAGAACAGCAAATTTCAGGCTCATGTTTTATTTCCATCTCTAATTACAGCTGAGATGGGATTTCTTCCTTCCTTTCCTTCTTTTAATGTAGAGCCCCAAGGAAAATGTGGGAACCAGGACACTGAACTTCCAAATTCTGTAGGTTATTATTTGCAATGACAGAAACAAAGCTCATGCAAAAATGATGGTCTTAAAAAGTCAGCACGGCATTTCTAGTATGGAGCACACAATAGCTGAGCTACTCTGGGTCAGTTTCACTGTGTCCAGGCTCTGCCTCCTCCTGGGGAGGCTCAGACCCCTGACGTCACGCCGCCTGGGTTCTAACAGTGTCTCTGCAAGGTTCTTGCTGTGTGACCTGGGGAGATGGTGCCACCTCTCAGGGCTTCAGTTCCCTCCTTTATGTTGCGGCAGTTAGTGACACTGTCTTCGTGGGCTGACGTGAGAATTACTTGAGAAAATGGTTGTATAGCACTTAGCATGGTGGCTGGCACGGAGAACACAACCCATAGGAAGCTATTACTCACTCTGCATGAGTGCTAAGTGTCTTCAGTCGTGTCCGACTCTTTGCAACCCCATCGAAGATAGCCCACCAGGCTCCTCTGTCCGTGGGATTCTCCAGGCAGGAATACTGGAGTGGGTTGTCATGCCCTTCTCCAGGGGATCTTCCTGACCCAGGGATCGAACCTGTGTCTCTCTTGCCTCCTGCGTTGGCAGGCAGGTTCTTTACCACTGAGCCACCTGGGAAGCCCCCTGATTACTATCCCTNGAATACTGGAGTGGGTTGTCATGCCCTTCTCCAGGGGATCTTCCTGACCCAGGGATCGAACCTGTGTCTCTCTTGCCTCCTGCGTTGGCAGGCAGGTTCTTTACCACTGAGCCACCTGGGAAGCCCCCTGATTACTATCCCTAATACTGCATAATATAGTTACTATATCATGCATAGGGTATATAGGTGCTGTATTAATAATATATCAATATAAATTATATAAGTTGCCCATCTGGCTTACTGGTGGCACTCAAAAGAGGCAGTACCAGTGAATTGCTGGGGAACCCGCCTGCACTGGTTTCTGACCGTTGTCCATTTTCTGGGTCATTGACAGACTTAAAAATTTATTTGTCTACTGTCTCATTGCCCCTCACCACTCGCTGTCCTCTTCTTCTCCCCTGCCTAATATCACAGGGATGGGTCCTAGCCTGTCCCATTAAAAAATACATATATATTGACTTATTTACTTGGCTGCACTGGGGCTTTATTTGTGGCATGTAGGATCTAACTCCCCTACCAGGGATCAAATCCGGACCCCTTGCTTTTGGAGTGCGGAGTGTTAGCCACTGGGTCACCGGGGAAGTTCCCTTCCTTTGTGTATTTTTATTATTTTAAAAGCTAATTTTATTTGTTTGTTTTTGGCTGGGCTGGGTCTTCGCTGCCGCGTGAGTTTTTCTCTAGTTGTGGTGAGCGAGCTTCTCCCTGCGGCGGCTTCTCCTGTTGTGAGCACAGACTCTAGAGCACGAGGCCTCAGCAGCCTCGGCTCCCGGGTTCCGGAGCACAGGCTCAGTAGTTGTGGCCCACAGGCTTAGTTTCTCTGTGGCACGTGGGAATCTTCTGCGATCAGGGATCCAACCTGTGTCTCCTATACTGGCAGGCGGAGTCTCTACCACTGAGCCACCAGGGACGTCCCCTTGCAATATTTTTAAATTTGGTTACCTGTCTTTTATTTTTATTAAAACATGCCTGAATTCTACTAACTCTGGGCTTTCCCATCACGGAGTCATTGCTTTCTCTCCACTGTCCAGGCCTGTTTGAACTGAGTTTTCATTTGGGCTTCCCTGGTGGCTCAGATGATAAAGAATCCCTCTGTAATGCAGAAAATGCATACAGGAGAACTGGGTTGCATCCCTGGGTTGGGAAGATCCCCCGGAGAAGGGAGTGTTTACCCACTCCAGTATTCCTGCCTGGAGAATCCCATGGACAGAGGAGCCTGGTGGGTAGAGTCTGTGGGGTCACAAAGAATCAGACACGACTGAGCGACTAACACTCAAGTGTTAACAAGTAAGAAGACTACCCACACCACACCAAAGTGGCTTGTCTCCCTCCAAGATGGTAATTCCCATGAGGGCACGGAGCATGTTTGTCTAGTTCAAATATGCATGCAGGCAGCTCTTACATGTAACATTGTTACTACCCAAGTTTAAGAATCTAGAGATGAGATTTCACAAAAAGATTCAGATTTTTTCTTTTCTTAGACAACTGGAAGGCTTGGCCTCATCATGCTAAGATTCCTGCATAGCAACTGGGACAGATCTGAGGACCAGCGCCCCCCTTTAAAGGGCAGTTCTGAAGATGAGACTGACACCCAGAGGAGAATGACCTTCAGGAAAAAAATGTTCTTAGACTGTGTACTTGGCTCATTCACATTACGTGCCTGCCCCCTACAGGCAAGTGTGTTTGTGATCCTTTTAGACACACAATGGGCCTAGTGCCAGGAATAAATTAATGAATGGATGGATAGCTAAATGAATGAATTTATACCTGCTCTCAAATTTTTTTTTTTTTTTTGGGTCCCACCATGTGGCAAGTGGGATTTTATTTCCCTGAAGTGAAGTCGGTCAGTCGTGTCCGACTCTTTGCAACCCCATAGACTGTAGGCTCCTCTGGCCGTAGGAATTTCCAGGCAATAGTACTGGAGTGGATTGCCATTTCCTTCTCCAGGGGATCTTCCCAACCCAGGGCTCGAACCCAGGTCTCCCGCATTGTAGACAGACACTTTACCGTCTGAGCCACCAGGGAAGTCCTTTATTTCCTGAGCAAGGATCAAATCCGAGCCCCCTGCATTATCACCAGGGAGGTCCCTCTCCCAATTCCTGACAGAGTAGCTAGCACATTGTTGTTGTTCAGCCCTTAAGTTGTGTCCAGCTCTTTGTGACCCCATAGACTGGACTGCCAAGCTTCCCTGTCCTTCACTGTCTCCCAGAGTTTGCTTGAATGCATGTCCATTAAGTCAGTGATGTCATCCAACCATCTCCTCTTCTGTCACCCTCTTCTCTAGCTGCCCTCAATCTTTCCCAGCATCTGGGTCTTTTCCAGTGAGTCAGCTCTTCGAATCAACTGGCCAAAGTATTGGAGCTTCAGCTTCAGCTTCAGTCCTTCCAATGAATATTCAAGGTTTATTTCCTTTAGGATTGACTGGTTTGATCTCCTTGCTGTCCAAGGGACTCTCAAGAGTCTTCTCCAGCACCAGAGTTTGAAAGCATCAATTCTTCAGCACTCAGCCTTCATTATGGTCCAACTCTCACATTTTTACACGACTGCTGGAAATACCATAGCTTTGACTCTATGGATCTTTGTGATGGTTTGGCGAAATGATGTCTCTGCTTTTTATTACACTGTCTAGGTGTATCATAGCACATAATATATGTCAAATATTTTGATTTGATTTTTTCTAAAGAAACGTGAGTTTGATTAGATTGATTTTTATATTGTGCAGATCTCAGATTTAAACAAATATTCACACAGCGCATTCATTACTGGTGTGCGGTTTATTGTTCTGCCTTAGCTGGGCATGTTGACTTCACAATGCTCAAAAATCAGGTTTTGTTTACACTTTCAGTCCAGTAGAGGGCGACAACAACTACGAATAGGAGAAACACAGTTAAAGGCGGACCCGTCAAGGCACCCAGGCAGGGTCCCTGAACTCTGGAATCAAATTCAGACTGGAAACCACTTTGTTCTCGTTGCTTAACATTCTTAATAGATAGTGCATTCATATATTCAAAAACAGAACAGAATAGATAGAAGTAAAATGGTGTATGGTAAAACCTCTCTCCTTCTCCTCTTTCTTTTGTACCTGGCTTCCTTCCTCATCTCCATCTCAGGTACAACTCTTTCTTTTTCTTTTGTGTGTTCTTCCAGAGGAGTTTATGAACGAACACAAATATCTCTGTACTCCCTCCCCCGACTTTAAAAAGGTAGCCGCACAAGAAAGTGTTTTGAGCATACTATTCTGTACTTTGCTTTGTTCCATCATGATATAGACTGTAGATCTATCAGTAACAGTGCATAGAGAGAAGCCTCCTACTCTCTTTGTTTTTCCAGCTTCAGATTTCTCCATGGCACACCTGCATCATTATCTCTTCATCCAGCCCCCCATCAATGGGGGGCTTCTGCTACTAACAATAAAGCTCAATGATTCGATTCAGTTCATTTCAGTTGCTCACTCATGTCTGACTCTTTGCGACCCCATGGACTGCAGCACTCCAGGCTTCCTTGTCCAACTCCCTGGAGCTTGCTCAAACTCATCCATCAAGTCAGTGATTACTTGAATGATGATTACTCAATGATTACTTGACTGTGTCTATAGCAGCGGCCATCAGCCCCAGTTGCACATGAAAATGATGAAAGGGGATTAAAAAAATCCCACCCCTTAAGTCATACTTCAGATGAACTACATCAGAATCTCTGAGTGTGGGACCAAGGCAAACAGGGTGTCCTATGTCCTGTTGATGTTTCTAGGGGAAACTGGCCAAGAGCACAGAGATTTGCAACTTTGCTAGATATTGACAAGTGGCTTCCATGCTTGGTTGTGCTAACTTGCACTCCCACCAGCTTGTATGAGATGACCTGGGTCTTCATGGCTTCATCAACAAAGCATGCTTGTCAAATTTTGCTTTTTGCTAAACTGTTAGTTTTGTTTTGTTTTTAAGTTATCTCAGTTTTGCCTCAACTTGCATTTCTCTTATTAGGGCTTGAGACTGAGCATCTTCTCATTGTTTAAGAGCCTTCTGATCTGTCTGGTCATATCCTGTGCTCACTTTTCTTTTCTCTCCCTTCTCTCTGGCTGTGCCATAGGGCTTGCAAGATCTTAGTTCCCCAAACCCAACCCTCCTCACCTCCCCAGGAGTGGAAGCATGGAGTCTAACCGCTGGACTGCCAGGGAATTCCCTCTTTTTTCTAGGTTGGTTTCTCTACATGTCAGCGAGATAAATTCTTCCTAATTTGAGTTGCAAATACTTTCTACTGCTTTACTGCCTTGTTTTCTTTTCTTTCTTTTTTTTTTTTCCCCTCGAAGAAGACTTTTTACATATCTGAATGTATCTATCTTTCGTTATGGCTTTTGGATTTTGAGTCATGGTTAGTTTGGTTTCCCATTCCAGTCTTATAAAGGAAGCTTCCCATGTGTTCTTATGGCACTTTTGTGGTTTCCTTTATTTACAGGCAAATCTTTGATCCTTTTGGAATTTACCCTTATCTGCAGTGTGAGGTATGGATCCATCTTTGGTTTGCTTTCTAATAACTAATTAACCCATTATCTTCACCAGGGAGTAGGATAGGAGCTGCTTTGAGCTGTATCCAACTGGAATTGTTTTTGCCTTTTAATTTATAGCAATACCAGCTCCTACTTTTCCCACTCACCTTCCCCCATGTGTCTGTTCAATGCTTGATTGCTTTGGTTTGTTTACCATTGAGAATTAATTTTATTATTAATTGAACATTGTCCCTGACCTTTGGGGTTTCTAGTTACGATTTATTTTAGTTGATAACCAACAACAATGACCTTTTGTTGAATGTCTAACATATTTGTTTACAAGTTTCATTAAACATTAATTATAAAGCAAACCTATGATGTCAGTTATAGTTGTTGCTTAGTCGCTAAGTTATGTTCGACTCTTATGTTGTCGGTACTATTACTATCCCATTGGAGGAAAGTAATCAGAGAGTTTTTGAGGCTTGTCCAAAGGCCCACAGTTAAAAAGAGGCAACACTGGATGCAATTCAAGAGCCGAGTCTTGGGAGGTCCAGCCTTTTTACTTGCCTCAACCCTGTAACTGGTCTTTGTGGAATGATTGCAGGAGGGAATGAATGAGTGAGTCAGTGAGGGAAGGAAGAAGACAGAATGAGTCAGCTCCTGCCCTCAGTGGAACCCAAAGTGGGAGATAAGATGTGAATGCAAATAACCAGAGCACAAAGTAAACAGTGATCCCACCAGTGTTTTGGAAGCAGTCCACTTTCTATCCCCTCCTATTTAACAATCTTACTTCTTTCCAATTTCTCCCTACCTAGAAACCACGGAGCCCAACACTGGGGCACCCATGTGGAGCTTCCCTGTGGAGCTCTGCAGCCCAGGAGCCCTGGTGGGGAGGAGGGAGGTAGAGGAAGGGATCCATCGGGGAGGAGGGGGAATGCAAAGTGAGAGAGAGAGGAGGAGAGAGGACAAAAGCTTGAAGACAAGGAATAGGGAGGAGGTAAACGGAGTTGTTGTTTGGGGGGGATAAGGAGGACTAGGGGTAGGAGACGGGGAAGGGAGGGGAGGTGGGAATAGGGAGGCAGGAGGGAGAAGGGGTTAGGGAAGTGGGAAGCGCAAGGGGAGGAGGTGAGGTGAGGAGCGGGTAGTGAATGAGGAGGGAGACTCAAGGAGGGAGGAGGGGTAAGGAGGAGGGAGATGGAGTAGAGAGAGGGAAAGGAGAAACAGGGCTTGGGGAGGAGGAAATGGGGGAGGAGTTAGGGGAGTGGGAGAACAACGAAAGGGTTGGGGGAGGGAGAAGAGAAGAAGAGGGAGGAGAAGAGGGGAGGAGAGAGGAAGGAGGGAGAAAAAGCCCCCCTCTCCAGCCCCCTTCGCAGGGTTGCGCAACCCACTCGGGCTGGGATTGGCTGCTGGCGAGTAAAGACGCCACGCCCCCGACACGCGCTACGACCAATAGCGATAGGGGCGGGGCTTAATGCGTCCTGAGAGGCCAATGGGCGAAGGGGGGCGGGACTGCGTGGCCTGGGTCTAGCTCGCGCTCCTGGCGCACTCGGAGCCACCACCGCTCTCGGAGCTCGGAGCTCGGCTTCTCTCTCTGCTGTCGCCAGCGGCCCGCCCGCCCGCTTGCCCGCCCGCCTTCCGCGCGTCCCCGCCCCGCTCCGCTCCGATCCCTGCAGCCGGCCCCAAGCGCGCTCATCTGTCGCTGCGAGCACAGTATCCCCACTGCGGCCCCGCGGCGATGGCCACCAAGATCGACAAAGAGGCTTGCCGAACGGCGTACAACCTGGTGCGCGACGACAGCTCGGCCGTCATCTGGTGAGGAACTTTGCATTGCTCTTCGAGCCCCGCTGCCTGAGCTCGCGAGGGGCCTGGTGCGCTGAGCCGTCTTCCAGACGGGACGGATTAAGGGTCATCCCCGTGCGGTCTCCCCGCTGGCTTAACCCGGGACAGCGTGGAAAGCCAGCGCTGGTTTTTCGCTAGCCAGAGCATCTTTTAGATTGTTCTGTGGAAGCTCGGCACCGTTCAGGCACCAACGCTGATGTGTATGTGTATGTGTGTGTTTTTCTCTTCTCCCAATCCAAAGGGTGACTTTTAAATATGACGGCTCCACCATCGTCCCCGGCGAGCAGGGAGCGGAATATCAGGACTTCATCCAACAGTGCACAGGTAGGGAGACGCACCTTCTGGGGGACTCCCGGTCTTTTGGAACAAGGTCAATGCTAGGGAGGAGCCTGAGGCTACCCTGGGCGCCCCCAGCGCTGGAGGAAACAGATTGGAGCGTTCTAAAGCCTCCACAAGCCTTCTCTCCTCTGGGCATCCAGAGCAACCAGAGGTGACCGGCAGCCTCCTCTCTCTCACAGTAACCTTTTCAGGCGGGACAGCTCCTTTGCAACCATGGTCACTAGCTTTCCACCGTTAACTCACGGAGTTCCAAACTCCAGGGTCCAGCCCTCCCGGGTTTCCCCTTTCATCAGTCAGAAAGCCAAAATAAAAACGATCCTGGTGCTTACTGAAGGAGAAAGGAATGGTTAGCGACAGCCCCCTGCTTTCTCCTGCCATCATTGTCCATGTGCTGGTGATGTGTTTTTGTTTGTAGAATATAGAGCAGAATATGAACACGTACATACCATATGATCCCATTTATGTGAAATTTTAGAAAAGGCGAAGCTAATCTGCAGCGTGAAAAGCCAGAAGTGTGGTCCCGCTTGTGGGTGGCTAGCCACTGACTGGGGGAGGCACATGGAAGGTGGGGTGGGGTCTCAAGGGGTTGGGAATATTCTGTATTTTGATTTGGGAGGCAGTTACACAGGTGTGTACATATAAAAAATCTGTCAAGCAAAATCTTTAGGATTTGTAAACTTTGTGCCTTTCCCTGGGTTGTCTTGAACCATTAAGTGGAAAAAACACATGCATGTACAACCACAGCCTCCAATCCTTGCCCCCCAACACACACCATTGAAGCAAAAGGCCCAGCATCACTGGTTATAAGGCCCTTTAAAGCTAAGGTTGGAGGACGAGCTCTAGCTTGGAAATAGATATTTTCAGACAAAGGCAGTATGGCCTGAAAGTTAGGGTGGGGACCTAGAGTCAGCAGGGTGGGTTTGAATCCCCTTGTGGCCGCTTTCTAGCTGTGTGGTTTGGGGCAAGTTACTTAACCTCTTGGGGCCTTGGTTTCCTCCCCTGTAATCTTAGAGGGCTGTCGAAAGGATAGGTGAGTCAGTGCCTGTACAAATGACGTGGTCGTTTGTGAAATAAATAAAAAATACAACACTATGCTCAAGATCACGCAACGGCCCCTTTCCTTTATTCAAATGACCATTTTGAATTTATTCTAATTCAAAGAATATCTATAAAGTGTCTGCTGTGGGCTGGGTGGTCCTGAGATTTACCATCCCTGCCCCCCCCCCACAAAAAAAAAA
>SJYX01004253.1:74540-101987 GCA_006410675.1 Oreotragus oreotragus | reverse complement strand
GCCTAGTCAAGGCTATGGTTTTTCCTGTGGTCATGTATGGATGTGAAAGTTGGACTGTGAAGAAAGCTGAGCGCCGAAGAATCGATGCTTTTGAACTGTGGTGTTGGAGAAGACTCTTGAGAGTCCCTTGGACTGCAAGGAGATCCAACCAGTCCATTCTGAAGGAGATCAACCCTGGGATTTCTTTGGAAGGAATGATGCTAAAGCTGAAACTCCAGTACTTTGGCCACCTCATGCGAAGAGTTGACTCATTGGAAAAGACTCTGATGCTGGGAGGGATTGGGGGCAGGAGGAGAAGGGGACAACTGAGGATGAGTTGGCTGGATGGCATCACGGACTTGATGGACGTGAGTCTGAGTGAACTCCGGGAGATGGTGATGGACAGGGAGGCCTGGCGTACTGCGATTCATGGGGTCGCAAAGAGTCGGACACGACTGAGTGACTGAACTGAACTGAGAAAGTGATAGCTGGAGAAAGGAACACATAAAACTGAGATTATGTTGCAAAGTCATTGGTGAGGACATGGTCTAGGATGTGACCACAGGAATGAATGGCTAAGATAGGGCAGGACATACCCTTGGAGGAGAAAGGGTCAGGGATCTCAGAAGCTAGAGAGTTGGAAGGATCATTTATGTTGAGTATTGAAATGACCAAGAATTATGATAACTGTAATGGCAGAGAGAGAGGTTAAATAATTCAAAGAAAAATGGGTGACTAGATGTGTAATGGAGAAGGCAATGGCACCCCACTCCAGTACTCTTGCCTGGAAAATCCTATGGACAGAGGGGCCTGGTAGGCTGCAGTCCATGGGGTTGCTGGGAGTCTGAGCGAATTCGCTTTCACTTTTCACTTTCATGCATTGGAGAAGGAAATGGCAACCCACTCCAGTGTTCTTGCCTGGAGAATCCCAGGGACGAGGGAGCTTGGTGGGCTGCCGTCTATGGGGTCGCACAGAGTCGGACACGACTGAAGTAACTTAGCAGCAGCAGCAGATGCGTAAATGACAGCAACAAGGCGCTTTTCATACTCTAACTGGTACTGCTTATTGTTTTGAATATTGTTTTTTCTTCCAACCTCTTCTCACCCTGTTCCCAACTAAGAATGCTGTGGGTGCACAGAAGAAAGTGTCCTTGTTGTGACTATTTCTGTAGCTAAGCTAGTACTTAGCCTAGAGGTGCTGGCTACTAGATTGACAGAGAGTCCAGGACCTTCTTTCCTCAGATGGCTTCTAGAATTTCTGAAACATATGTCCAGATGTGCTTCAGTTCTTGTAGCAACCACATGTCTAAAGATAGTGCAACCAAGTCAACTCTCAATTACTGGTTATGTTCAGTACTCAATTAACCCAGGTAAGAGTTTCTTCAATTGACCATAGGTGTGGACCAAAGATTGAGCCTGAATAAAACCGGGAAAGTCCCTTGGACAGCAACCCTAAAGGAAATCAACCCTGAATATTCATTGGATGGACTGATGCTGAAGCTCCAATACTTTGGCCACCTGATGGGTAGAGCCGCCTTATTGGAAAAAACCCTGATGCTGGGAAAGATTGAGGGCAGGAGGAGAAGGGGACAACAGAGGATGAGATGGTTGGATGATATCACTGACTCAATAGACACGAGTTTGAGCAAGCTCAACGGGGAAGCCTGGTGTGCTTCATGGGGTTGCAAAGAGTTGGACACAACTGAGCAACTGAACAGCAAAAATGGGAAGCAGTCAGTGTTGTCTCTGATGATTTCCAGTCTCACTGAAAAGTTCAGGGCCCAGTTCTCAATCACTGGGGTCTATCACTGTATCACCATGTTATTTCTGCTAAAGCAGTGGGTTTCAAATGTCAGACAACTGTACAAACTATCAATTCCTGGTCTTTACTCTTATTAAAACAGATTCACTGGGGTAAGGCCCAAGAATCAACATTTTCCAATGCTTCTCAGGTGCTTTTCAGTAGCTGAAATTGAGAAGCCCTCCACTAAAGTGGTGGTTGGCAAGGTTGGCCCTTTGCCAGGTGTTTTTATATTTTGACAGTGACCTCTTTAATGGGAGACCCTCTCTAGTCCAAAGGAGCAGGTTGCTAATGGTAGAATTTGGGGCACCTGTCAAGATCCTATTAAGAAGCAGAGGGCTGTTAAATTTTGTGAGTCAAGATAAAGTGCAGGAGAAGATGTTAATATGTGCGGTCAGATTTCAATGGTCTAACATGTGGTTCCAGGAGAAGCTGCAGAAGGATCACCTAGGAGCTTATGGGAGATCCAGTTCAGTTCAGTTCATTCACTCAGTCATGTTCGACTCTTTGCGACCCCATGGACTGCAGCACGCCAGGCTTCCCTGTTCATCACCGACCCCCAGAGCTTACTCAAACTCATTTCCATTGAGTTGGTGATGCCATCCAACCATCTCATCCTCTGTTGCCCTCTTCTCTTGCCTTCAATCATTTCCAGCATCAGGGTCTTTTCAAATGAGTTGGCTCTTCATATCAGGTGGCCAGAGTATTGGAATTTCAGCTTCAGCATCAATCCTTTCAATGAATATTCAGGACTGATTTCCTTTAGGCTGGACTGGTTGGATCTCCTTGCAGTCCAAGGGACTCTCAAGAGTCTTCTCCAACACCACAGTTCAAAAGCATCAATTCTTTGGCACTCAGCTTTCTTTATAGCCCAACTCTCACATCCACACATGACTACTGGAAAAAACCATAGCTTTGACTAGATGGACCTTTGTTGGCAAAGTAATGTCTCTGCTTTTTAGTATGCTGTCTAGGTTGGTCATAGCTTTTCTTCCAAGGAGCAAGTGTCTTTTAATTTATGGCTGCAGTCACCATCTTCAGTGATTTTGGAGCCCCCCAAAATAAAGTCTGACACTGTTTCCATTGTTTCCCCATCTATTTGCCATGAAGTGATGGGACCAGATGCCATGAACTTAATTTTCTGAATGCTGAGTTTTANTTGCTTTTTGTATGTGTTTTCACAAACCAGACAGGTGATTCTGACGTCCATTCACATTTGCATATCACTTTTCCAGCCTGTGAGCCCAAGCTAGTGCATGCCCCTTGCACCAGGGGACTTGACGTAGGTTGAGCTCACTCACTCTCTGGATCCCCTGTCTCCTTCTTTCCAGTGCTCTGGGTTGTTGGGAGTGGGAGAGATGCTCTGCTCTAATGAATTATGCCAGGGGGTGTGGCAGTGATGGCATCTGGGTGTTTGATACTACTGGGGCAAAGATATTTGCATAGGAGGCAGCTCTTCCACTCCCCCAAATACCCTGAACTCTCCTCCATGGGTGGTCACCCCATGTTTCCTCTCAGAGAAGGTCTAGGGTAATACATTCTGATGTGTCTATACATCAAACCATCTGTTTTAACCAGGGGTTGCCTTCTGAGGAGCTTCATGACCAATTCACCTCTTGGTTTTGGATTTCAGGGCTAAAAGCCACAGGCTAATACCTCCCGGAAACTGCCTGGACTATTTGACCACAGCCATCACTTCCCTAAAGAACGTCATTAATTTAAACACTTAGCTTACCACAGAAGTAAGAGTGTCCATCTTATGCAAAGTCACATACAAATGATTTGGAATTACTTCCATCCACTGCCTCCTTCATTAATCCAGAAGACAAGGGTTCCACTGAATCATACAGGACTCTTACATTGGCTGTTGATTATTTTTAAACTTGCTCTATTATTTAAAAGTAATAGAGATTGCAGTTTTATATGATCTGATTTTTATTCAGATTTGAAAGTCATTCACATCAAATTAAAATTCCTTTGGGCCCTTTTAAATGCCTGAAATTAAAGTTTATGATTTAATAACTAAAGGGTGCACAGGGAATGCAAACTGACTTTCTGAATCTTCGTAATACAGAAATTTCCAGAAGATACCCAGCCTCTCCGCATTACTCTTTCCTCCATTTAGCAGGCACAGTGGTGATGGGGGAAGATCCAGGACTGTTAGCCAAGATACTTGGGTTTCAGTCCAGGCTTTGTTAAAAGTGAGTCAGTACAAAAAAATGAGCCATGATATTTGACCACTTATTGTCCTTGAAGGACTCAGAAAATCAGAGTGCAAGAACAAACGGGAAAAGGTTGGGGAGGGAGTGTATAAAGGGCTGATGGAATCAAACAACTCACAGAGAATGCAAACTGATGACTACTTCACACAAACGATGCCTAGTTCTAGGAGAAAGAGCTTCCTCTTTCCCTTCTCCTCTCCTATCTTCCTTTCCTCTTCCACATTTCTTCCCTTTATCCCACATCTCCTTCTTTTCTTCTTCCCTCCCCTCTCTTTTATCAAGCAATCCAAATAACTGAGCAAGAGTTCACTAAACATCTCTTGTTCCCAGAGGTATGAGAATTACCATCCATCCTTAGACCAGAGCTAGAGGGATGTCTTCCCTGAGTCCTGGGGCTTTAGACCTTTGCTACTGAAAGTGTGGTTCATGAGCCAGCATCAGCAGCATCACCTGGGAGCTTGTTAAAAATGGAGACTCAAATACCATTCCAGACTTCATGAATTGGAATGTGCATTTTTACCAGCTCCCAGTTGACTCAGGTGCACATTAAAGCTTGGGAAACATTGTTCTAGAGGCCCTCTCCTTTGACCATGCCCCTCTGCACCAAGCAGGATTCTGAAAGGCAAAGGGGATATGCCCACTCAAAACCTGCCCATTCTAGAACCAGAAATTCTCTGGGTTCCTGGACCCTTAAATTCCCTACCCTAAACTCATAAGTCTGCTTCCAAGGCCTAATGCACAGCCAGTATGCATTCCTCTAAGCCTGAGATGCACCCAGATGTGGCTGGATTGGAGGGTGGAAACAGGGAGGTCTGTGGAAGAAGCCTGGCCACATCATGTGGGATGGCTCTGTGGGTGGGAAAGGGAGGAAGTGGTCAGGTGCTGGCTCTCTCTACTCCTCCAAATTCCAGGGTAAAACTGCAAGGAACCCCAGAATTCTAAATTCACGCCTGGCCTTGCAAATTGTTATGACAGTTGATTTGTCAAGATAAGAGGAAAGAGGCTTTTTCTTTTAAACATTTGTTAGCTTGATGTATAACTTTCCAACATTCAGACACATGGTATGTGGGCCTCCCTTTGTACTCTTGACTCAGTTCTGCAGATGTGAGGGGTGAGTCTGCTGGTGATGGGGTGAGGGGACAGCTGAGGTTTTTCAGCACAGCAGGCCCCGCTTGTCTTCGGGAGGCACAAAGTGAGAGCAGCTTTGCGTGCTTGGAGGCTCTTCCTAAACCTTGAGGTCTTCTATTTAGGGCATTTCCTTTAGAATGTCCTTGGGCTATTCAGGCTTCCCTGGTGGCTCAGTTGTAAAGAGTCCTCCTGCCAATGCAGGAGATGTCGGTTCACTCTCCGGGTGGGAAGATCCCCTGGAGAAGGAAATGGCAACCCACTCCAGTATCCTTGCCTGGAGAATGCCATGGACAGAGGAGCCTGGTGGGCTACAGTCCATGGGGTCACAAAGAGTCAGACACGACTGAGCGACACAGCAACAACAATGAGAGGAGCTTTTTGTCCATCCTTTAACCAAAAATCTCTTCAAGTTCTCTCTCTCTCTCTTTAAAAAAAAATAATTATGACATCTTTATTCGGCACTGTAATTGTTTATTACAGTTCTTTAGAAAACAAGCCAAAGAATCAGCACAAATTAATAAAAATAATGGCCCAAGGGCCGCACTCACATGGAGTTGGACCTATCAAGGCGTTGCCCCAGTGTGTGCGTGCACGCGCACGTTTGCATGGGTGTGCTTGTGCAAACACAGAGACTCGCCGCTCCAGGTGAGACGTTAGTAAGCTTTGGGGAGTGTGCATGGGGCTGCTTCCATGTTTTGGCATTTTTAGGATGCCCTCCCTGCCCCGTCCCCATGAACTAAAGACGGCTGGTACAGCCAGTAAAGTTGCAGCGTGTGTGCTTGGTAGCTTTATTTTTCCTCATAGGATGTCCCAGAAAATCACCCTGCTTCCGGCAACTGGACACTGTTTGATTCACTCTTTCGGAGATTCAAGCTCATGTTAGAAAGTTACATTTTTCTCTAAAGTGCCTGCCCAGTATACCGTGTAGAGGACAGGTTCTCCAACTTAGCACCTTGGGTACCATCCCCGAAATTCTTAGTTGCCAACAGGGAGGCCCAGTGGTCTGGATTGTTAGCAAACACCCCGGTAATTCTGATTGTGGTGGTTGTCTGGCCACACTTGGAGAAATCTTAATATGGAAAGGAAGTGGTGTCACAGTCCCTGCAGTGGTCTTGTTCTGCTTATAGGCTGGGCTACAGTTGTTAATTATCTGTACAGATGTTGGTGACTCATTAGTGGCTTGGAGCTCATGAAATCCCTTCATTTAATTTAACAAATATTTATTAGGCATCAGCTCTGTATGGGAATGTAATAGGTACTGAGAACCCACCAAAGTATAAGGTATAGCTCCAGCCGTAAGGAGCTTGAATGTCTTTTCTGTCTGTTTACATTGTCAGGACTGTCATTAATGTAATTTAGGATTATCTGTTTTGTTTCATGGGTAGAGTCCTGTGTTGGAGAGAAAAGAGGAACAAAACAGAATACAGAGGAATGATGCAATAACTATTAGTTAAGCACAATGCATTGAGTGTATCTATAGTTACAAAATATCCTGACAATCCCAACTGCAATTACAATAAATCTGTCTTAATCAAAAACCGTCAATTCAAAGCCTTGCAGAAAAAAAAAAAATTATGCCACTAAAAATGAACTTTGAGGCTCATGTGAAAGAATTTTTAAAAGGAGTTATTACTAAGATGAAGTCTATATAGCTACAATTATGTGATAATGGGGAAGATAACCATTTAGGCTGTATTATTCGAATAAAGGAAGAAACCTTTTTTTGTCTCTAGCCATTACTCAACTTGATTATCTGTGTTGTCCCCCAAATTCCGGGTAATCGTTTTGCCTTGGCTTTCTTTGATCTAGCTTGAGTTTGGAATTAGAGATGTAAGCAATATCCTTTTTGTTAAATTCCGTGCATAGCTTCTGAGACCTATTTCATCGGCCGACATCCCTGGACAGAGCATAGAAACCCACCTGGACACTGTTGTCAAGGTTTCTCACACATATTTCACTGTGGAAGCTGTAAGCCTCTGAGGAAGGGTTTGTTAATTAAATGCCTTTTAGTCATAAGGTTTAATGAGATTGCTTTTAAGATATATTTGGGGAATTGATGGAATATCTATTTTCTTTTCACACCCTCCCCTACCACATACATATACACACTCCAGTCCTTGACTTCTAGCTCAGAAAAATCAAATCTGGGTTTGTGATTTATTCTCAAACTGGAGTTAATGATTCAAAACCCCTCCCAGCTGAAATCTGGGCATGAGGGATTCCGCCTGTGTTCACTTGGAGAAGGAGGAAAATTTCATTTACAGAAATGCACCTGTGGAAAAATCTTCCGCTCTTGTCTGAGAACTGCCCAACCCCTCAGTTCTCCATTCTTGGCCTCCCCTCCTGCTACTTTTCTTATCTCTATTCAACAGAGGTCTCTTGAAGAGACTCAAGTGGCCTTCAGTTGAAATTCTGGCCCCCAAAGCAGATTTCAGACACGGGCACCATCTTGCTTTGGGGGCTGTGAATTCCAGCCACATTTGACCCTTAAACAGAAGGGCCTTTCTTTTAAATGCTCTGGGCCATGCACTGTCTTATGATACCAGTTAAGTTCTCTGGGGTTTCGAATGTGGGGCCCTGAAAGGAGTCCCAAGCCTGGCGTCTTTTCTGCTCTTTTATTGATAGATCACTGTTGCATCAAAGTTTCTGAGTAAGGAAAGCCCATTCTTGGGCCACCTGGCTGGACATATGAGCTTCCTACACCACAGCCTATGACTGACTCAGGGAGGCAGTGGGGCGGCTCTTCACTTTGCACCACAAGCAGCCTTTTCCAGGTCACAGCTGCCGACAAGGCAGCCTAGAAGGTGGTTTGCTGCTGCTGCTGCTGCTAAGTCGCTTCAGTCATGTCCAACTCTGTGCGACCCCATAGACGGCAGCCCACCAGGCTCCCCTATCCCTGGGATTCTCCAGGCAAGAACACTGGAGTGGGTTGCCATTTCCTTCTCCAATGCATGGAAGTGAAAAGTGAAAGGGAAGTCGCTCAGTCGTGTCCGACTCTTCACGACTCCATGGACTGCAGCCCACCAGGCTCCTCCACGCATGGGATTGTCCAGGCAAGAGTACTGGAGTGGGGTGCCATTGCCTTCTCCGAGAGGGTGGTTTGGAAAGTAGCAAAAGGTGAAAAGGCAGCAGGCTGAATCAGCTAACCCAGCTCTCCTCTTTCTCCAAACCCTGATGACTTGTGTTTTCTCCCAAACAGCTGCCGTTTTGGTCTTCCAGCCACTCTTAAGAACAGAATTGTACAGCTTCAGGCCAGGGCAACTTCTCTGCATGTCAGAGGTGAGGGGAAACGAAAAGGATTCTGGACTAAGTGCCACCTCTCTGCGAAGTCACGCAGCCCTGTATCAGTGAGGGGGATGTGGTTTATGTGGGGGAGGGATGTGAGTTGGGGATGGGAGAGGGTCCAATCTAAAGTCAACAAAATCCAACTGTTTCTCCCTCAATTCTTCACTCTCTTGTTTTCCTAATCTGTACACACACACACTGTCCTCAGGCAGGAATTCTTTCCACAGTACCCCTTGTTGGTGGTCATTCAGACCCTGCTTAAATGCTTCTAGTCATGGGGATCTCATTTTCATGTGAAATTGTGCCTTATAATCCTGTATACTAATATCCCAGATCCCCACTTGTAGGCAATGGGTTTAATGGCATGAGCTCAACCAACCCAGCCCCTCTGAGGAGCACTGGCTTGGACTAAAAAGGCTTTGACTTTTAAGATTAAATGGTGAATGCAGTTGTCCCTGGGTTCAGGTCATACCACTCTCTGGCCTCAGATAGCCATTCATTCTTCAGGGAGCCTAATGCTATAGCCTTTGTGTGTTTAATGTAAACAACTCTTTTATGCTTTAAATGTTACAACCACAGTTGCTTCTTGTTTGTGCTTTCTCCTTGCATTGGGTCCAAGTGGCCCAGGTGGAAAGTCTTGAAGAAACTGAAGAAGAGGTACATTTTCAAATGAAATGAAGACAGAGGGAAGCTGGAGTCATACAAAGGGCATTCGGGTTGGATTTTCCCGGAGAGACTTCAAGACTGTGATACCCATTTGCCATGTTTTATGTTTAATTTTCCTCAGGCGTTTGTTTTGCTCCATTCGCCTCTAGGCTGTCTCAGCTGTTGTTCACGGATGGTACTGCGGATGTTTCTGCTGCAAAGTTTGATCAGCTAGAATTCTTTCTACATGTCAAAACACCCAGCTTCAGCTGTCTTGAGGGAAAATTCAAGAAGGTACTGGCTTACCTAATGGGGAAGTTCAGGGTGGGGGCTGGCTTTAGGTAGAGCTTGATTTGGAGGCTCCAGGGCTGTCACCAAGAGGCACTGCTCTCTGGAGACTCAGCCTCGCTCTCCTCCACCCATCAGCTCACTTCTCAGATTTCACAAGGTGGCAGGGTACTGGCAGTGGCTTCTCACTATTTTCTCAATTGCACAGCTTGTTAGTCCAATCAGAGGGACACTTGATACTTTGACAGGAGCTCCCAGCATGTGACCCCCTCTCTCTGTGTTTTCTACACCCTGGTGTGAGAGGTGGAGCCCACCTAGACCGTTTGTACTTCACCTCGACAGAGGGATCTCTGCCCAAGCCTATCTGGATTGTTGTTCAAAGAGGAGCTGACAGATCCTGGGAGGGAGATTGAACATGTGTATAGCAGGGGCAGCTTTCACTTTTCTTCTTGGGTGATTTTGCCCCCTCAGTGCAACTCATCTACACATCGACATGAGAAACAGACAGCATTGGAAGCAGTGGCTTCAAACACAAGAAGAATAAGATACCAGGAATAGTTTTGAAATCAGTGCCAATACAAGGAGGGAGATAGAGGGAATTCTACTCTGGGTGGTGGGAGAGGAGGAAGCTGAGAAGAATCAGAGGATACAGTGTGAAAGTGGTTTGGCCACAGTATCCTCCAAAACTGTTAATAGTGATAAGAATAACAATAACAGGAATACTTAGCAATAATGCATATTGAGCATAATGCTGGACAGAATTTACATGTATTAACCCATTTAATGCAGTATTTTCCATGTATTAACCCATTTAATGCAAGTACTTTACATGTATTAACTCATTTAATCCACACAACAGCCCTATAAGTCAAGACAGTTATTATCATCATCCCCATTTTATAGATGAGAAAATCAAGGCCCAGAGAAGTTAAGCAACTTGACCCACAGCTAGTAAGTGGCACAACTAGAATTTCAACTCTGATACCTCTTAACCTGGGCTTCCCTGGTAGCTTAGCTGGTAAAGTATCCACCTGCAATGTGGAAGACCTCAGTTTGATTCCTGGGTTGGGAAGATTCCCCTGGAGAAGGGATAGGCTACCCACTCCAGTACCCATGGGCTTCCCTAGTGACTCAGATGGTAAAAAATCTGCCTCCAGTGCAGGAGACCTGGGTTCAATCCTGGGTTGGAAAGATCCCCTGGAGAAGGGCATGGCACCCCACTCCCGTATTCTGGCCTGGAGAATCCCCATGGACAGAAGAGCCTGGCAGGCTGCAGTCCATGGGGTCCCAAAGAGTCAGACACAACTAAGTAACTAAGCACAGCACAGCTCTTAATCCCACATTATAGTGTCCCCAGTGAATGGCAATGTTCTGGTGGCTCCAGGGACAGGAATATGGCTGAAGGAATGGCTTGAGTCATACTCTAGAGCTGGCAGGGTAGCAGACTCAGAAGGACATAACAAGAGCAGGAGGCTTCATTTATTCTTCACAGAAGTAAAAAAGATAATTATGCCCCATACAATACAGTAAAGTATCAAGATTGCTGTCTAATAGGAGGAATGTCAGGAAGTGCGGGTGTGGTTTAACTCCCAGTCTTCTGGAGGCTAGCCACTGTAAGTGGTAAGTGTGACTGTGGGCAAGTCACTTAACCTCTCAGTTCCTCAGTTTCCTCTTCTGTAAAATACGGATGACTGTGCCTTGTCTTCCTTGTTGTATCATTATGGAGATGAGACAAGATAATGTGAGATGAAACACTTTGTATAGAGAACTCGCAGTCATAATTATGCTTTCTATGGGCACTTAAAAGCTTATTTGCAGTAATTTATGGCATTGTCATTGGGGTACTTTTATTAAAGAAAAGCTCTTTGTTATATATTATCTTCTAGAAATAACTTACATTTTAAAAATTACATATTCAGTGTAGATAATTTCAAAAACAAAAATGAATATAAAATGAAGAAAACAATAAAATTGCCTGGAAAAATCTACTCAACGTTTTGGTTAATATTTTTGTTTCAGTTCAATTTCTATGCCTATCTATGCTTTTTTTAAACCTAATAATGTTTCAGTTTAATATTTTATCTTACATATATNGCTCTTAATCCCACATTATAGTGTCCCCAGTGAATGGCAATGTTCTGGTGGCTCCAGGGACAGGAATATGGCTGAAGGAATGGCTTGAGTCATACTCTAGAGCTGGCAGGGTAGCAGACTCAGAAGAAGGACATAACAAGAGCAGGAGGCTTCATTTATTCTTCACAGAAGTAAAAAAGATAATTATGCTCCATACAATACAGTAAAGTATCAAGATTGCTGTCTAGTAGGAGGAATGTCAGGAAGTGCGGGTGTGGTTTAACTCCCAGTCTTCTGGAGGCTAGCCACTGTAAGTGGTAAGTGTGACTGTGGGCAAGTCACTTAACCTCTCAGTTCCTCAGTTTCCTCTTCTGTAAAATACGGATGACTGTGCCTTGTCTTCCTTGTTGTATCATTATGGAGATGAGACAAGATAATGTGAGATGAAACACTTTGTATAGAGAACTCGCAGTCATAATTATGCTTTCTATGGGCACTTAAAAGCTTATTTGCAGTAATTTATGGCATTGTCATTGGGGTACTTTTATTAAAGAAAAGCTCTTTGTTATATATTATCTTCTAGAAATAACTTACATTTTAAAAATTACATATTCAGTGTAGATAATTTCAAAAACAAAAATGAATATAAAATGAAGAAAACAATAAAATTGCCTGGAAAAATCTACTCAACGTTTTGGTTAATATTTTTGTTTCAGTTCAATTTCTATGCCTATCTATGCTTTTTTTAAACCTAATAATGTTTCAGTTTAATATTTTATCTTACATATATACACTGTCTTTACTCTTTTGTAACTCACTTTTCCCTATTGAATTATTAAGAATATATTTCCTTGTCATAAATCTTGTATAACAGTGACTTCTAAATGTTTTGACCATGATCCATAGTTAAAAAAAAATACATTTACATCGCTACTCAGTAAACACACACACACACAGATGCACACACTCGTACATATAATTGCCTGATACTTGCCATTAGCGTGTATGGTGTAGTCTGTTATATTCTATTTCATATTAAAATGAAATAGTATGTAACAGATAGAATACACTATTTCATGATTTATGTATAGCTTTTATGACCCACATTTAGATCACAGTTTGTAGTTTGAAAAATTTGCAGAGATATACCACAGTGGTCATGGATGGATGTGAGAGTTGGACTGTGAAGAAAGCTGAGCGCCAAAGAATTGATGCTTTTGAACTGTGGTGTTGGAGAAGACTCTTGAGAGTCCCTTGGACTGCAAGGAGATCCAACCAGTCCATTCTGAAGGAGATCAACCCTGGGATTTCTTTGGAAGGAATGATGCTAAAGCTGAAACTCCAGTACTTTGACCACCTCATGCGAAGAGTTGACTCATTGGAAAAGACTCTGATGCTGGGAGGGATTGGGGGCGGGAGATGTGTATAAGAGACAGCNGTTGGAGAAGACTCTTGAGAGTCCCTTGGACTGCAAGGAGATCCAACCAGTCCATTCTGAAGGAGATCAACCCTGGGATTTCTTTGGAAGGAATGATGCTAAAGCTGAAACTCCAGTACTTTGGCCACCTCATGCGAAGAGTTGACTCATTGGAAAAGACTCTGATGCTAGGAGGGATTGGGGGCAGGAGGAAAATTGGATGACAGAGGATGAGATGGCTGGATGGCATCACCTACTCGATGGATGTGAGTTTGAGTGAACCCCGGGAGATGGTGATGGACAGGGAGGCTTGGCGTGCTGAGATTCATGGGGTTGCAGAGAGTCTGACATGACTGAGCGACTGAACTGAACTGACCATAGGATATGGTAAAGGATTTGTGGAGATATACCGCAATTATTTAATAGATCTCCTATTGAGCTTTATATATATTTTAAAATATCTTGCCATTCATTCTTTTGTTCATTAAATTGTTCGATAAATATGTATGAAGTACCTACTATGTACCAGGCACTGTTCTAGTTGCTGGAGACACAGTGGCAATCTAGAAGGATAAGGTCCCCATGTTATTGCACTTACAATCTATGGGAAGCAGGAAAATAGGCAATATACATATCTACAGACCAGGAAACACTAAGATAATGTGATGAGGAATGATGGAGAAAGAGCTATTTTAAGTGATGGTCAGGAAAGATTTCTCGAAGGGGTGGCATTTAAGCTGGTATTTCAGTATCTAGAAGATAATTGGTTTGAAAAACTTTTTTATATATCTATTTTATTTAGTTGTTTTTAGTTGTGCTGGGTCTTTGTTGCTGCGTGGGCTTTCTCTAGTTGTGGTGAGCATGCGGATTACTCTTCATTGCAGTACATGGGCTTCTCATTCCAGTGGCCTTTCTCGTTGTGGAGCACAGGCTCTGGGGCACACAAGCTTCAGCAGTTCAGCTCCCGAGCTCTAGAGCTCCACAGTTGCGGCACATGGGCTTAGTTGCTCCTTGACACGTGGTATTGTCCTTGACTAGGGATTGAACCTGTGTCTCCTGCATTGGCAAGCAGATTCTTATCCACTGTGCCACCAGGGGAGTCCTAGAAGATATTGTTGAACAGCATCTTGAAAAGATGTGGTGTTGGAAAATTTAGGCTGGGAAGAGAGGTAGAAGAAAGACCCAAAGGTAGTCAGGAGCCTGGAATGTTTCAGAATCAGGAGGATGGCCAGTGAAACCCCATAAAATTGAGCGAGGTGGAAGAGGGAGGGTCATAAAGGTTGAGGTTAAAAAGGTTGGCAGGGGTCAGATCATCCAGGACTTTCTGTTGCAGACATGTTCCATCTTTGTTTACATCCACTGGTATGGTTTGAGGGAAAAGCTTGAGAAGCATCTTGACTAGTGACAGCTGTGAATAAGCTGTCGTTGGGTGTTGGGTGGTAGGGAGAATGAGAAAGTGACATACTTTTCTGAATGAAGGCTTCTGTATGAAAGAAGATCCAAGTTTTGTTGGAGGAGTGTGGCCCTGGCACAACACCTTGTTCTGTCCCCAGTACACCTTTTGGGGGAGATTTTAATCTCCCAGAAAAGATGATCTTTGACTAATGTGCTTCCATGTCCTCAACACCTAGCATAATGCTTGACCCACGGTAGGTGTTCAATGAATGTTTGTGAGGCAAACAAGTATATAAATGACATCTCTCACTCCCAGGCACATAAGCAAAGGATAGAGGCAATTTGTGACAAATTTACATGTTCTCTAGTGTGACCTGCTAATCCTCATGCTAACAGAGGAGAAAGGCCCTCCAGGTGGTGAAGGGAGAGTATTTCTTTAGCTCCTTCCTGATGAAGTCACAAGTTCTCTCTCAGAAGGTATTATTTATTTTAATTGGTCTTTAAAAATTTTTTTTTATTGAAATGGCATGACGACTCACCAGCTGTTTTTTGCAGTGAAAAGAGATAACACATTGTGATTGCCGGAAACAGATGTTGAAGAGGGCTGAAAATTTGGTTTTTCCACATCAGGGACCCTGTTGTGCATTGAAAAAAATTGACAGGGTTATTGGAAGCTAGATTGTTGGTTTCTGTGAGATTGTTCACTCATTTTGTTGAAAAGGGGATGGTGGGAATTGCCAGAAAAACAGATGAGCCCTGGAGGAGCCACTTTGGCTCTGGGTGGCTCCCTGAAACAGCCTTCCCCTGCCCTGCTTACTTGTTGCCATCATCAGCCTGTGCCTGGGTAAACATGGAGGAGGCAAACAGAGACATTTTATTCCGGTGATTAATGAAAGCTTCTCTTAATTGTCTTCCAATTTCAGAGTAAATAGCCTAGTTTTTTGAAATACAGAAAACATTCCAGAAAACAGTGCTGGGAAGACTATGACAAGTAGGGAAGAGATCTCTGAGAGAGCAACATAATACTTGCTTCCCTAAGGAATTTGAAGCAGATCACCACCCCAAGCGTGGTCACAGGGTTAGAAAACTCTTTCATCTTCTCCTGGAAGATAAAGACAACCTGTCTATGGGGTGGGGGCTTTCTATCTTTTTTAGCATAATTGTTGTCTGTCATTATTTGAGCTTTTTTTAAAAAAAAATAGTTGAAGTATAACTGATTTACAATGTTGCATTAGTTTTAGGTGTACAGCAAAGTGATACAAAGTGATAGATTCTTTTCCCTTATAAGTTATTAGAAAATATTGAGTATAGTTCTCTGTGTTATACAGCAGGCCCTTGTTGATTATCTGTTTTATATATAGTAGTGTGTATATGTTAATCCCACCCTCTTAATTTATCCCTCCTCCCCTAACTTCCCCTTTAGTAACCATGTTTGTTTTCTATGTCTGTGGGTCTGTTTCTGTTTTATAAATCAATTCATTTGCATCTTTTTTCCACATTCTACATATAAATGATATCATATGATATTCATCTTTCTCTTTCTGGTTTACTTCACTCAGTATGATAATCTCTAGGTCCATCCATGTTGCTGCAAATGGCACTGCTTCATTCTTTTTTATGGCTGAGTAGTATTCCACTTGGTGTATACACACACACACACACACACACACACACACACACACAATATCTTCTTTATTCATCTGTCGAGGGACAGTTAGCTTTATTCCATGTCTTGGCTTTTGAGGTCTTTATTGAAGCATAGTATTCATACAGAAAATGCACAGGTCATAAGTGTACAATCTGATTGATTTGCATAAAGTCAACACACTGGGTGCTGAAACCAGGACCCAGATCATGAAACAGTTCATGACCAGCCCTCTAGAAGAACCTTCCTTCTGCCCTAGGCATCTCCACCACAAAAGGTAAGCACTGTTTTGTCTTTAAGCACAATAAATCCATTTTGTCTGTTTTAACATATAATGTAAATAGAATCTCATAGTATGTGCTCTTTTGTGTCTGGCTTCTTTCATTCAGTATCATGTTTGTGAAATTCATCCATGGTTTTATATATAGTTATAGTTCAGTCATTCCCATTGACATATAGTCATCTATTGTGTGACTTTTCCTTTCTACTTTTGATGAGCATTTGGATAATTTGCAGTTTAGTTATTTGTTTGTTTTTTATGGTTACAGCCAGTGCTACTTTAAACATGTCTCTTGGTGGACCTGTGTACCCATTTCTGTTGGGTATATTCCTAGGAGCTGAATTGCTGGTTTGTGTATATTTCACTTCAGTAGATGCTACCAAACAGTTCTCCAAAGTGGTTGTACCAGTTTATAATCCTATTAGCCATGTGGGAGAGCTGTGGCCTCTGTCTTTTTGCTGTTGTCGCTCCCTACCCCTTGCCTTGAGTAACTCCAGTTGCTGCCACTGTGCTTCCAAAAGTGTGATGTCACTTGCAAAAGGCTGTGCTCTTAAGCAGTTTTCCCTACTCTCTCTCTCCCTACTGCAGTGCAGACTGCTCAGCATCTGCTCAAGTATGAAATTAACCTTTACATAATGCTGGCTGGGATTGGAGGAGGTGAAACTAGAGGAAATCATTCTGGTTATTGAGATTTGTTTTTCAGGATTGTAGTTTCAAAATGTCCCTGATTCCCCAGATATTAAAGCTAACAGAAGGAATGAGTAAAAGCTTAACTTGCCTTCTGAAAAGGAATATAGGCAGATGTTAATAGAGTTATGAAAATCAATATGAATTGTAATTGGGGTTGGGCTGTGTGGGTTCAATTCCTGGCTCCATCACTTACTGTGTGATATTAACCAAATTACTTACTGTGTCTGTGTCTTGATTGCCTTGGCTGCCAAGAGACAATACTAGTAACATCTACCTCAAAGGGATAGACTTGTGAGGACTAAATCTGGCACTACATGTGAAACACTTAGAAGAACTCACGGCATGTGGTACATGCCATGTGAGCATTAGCTGAGTAACTGCCTGTCTTAAGTCTTGAACCCTAGAAGTGGTGCCTGAGAAGAAGATTCTTGTTTAATGAGGAAGTATTCTTGAGAGAAAGGAAGGCCAAGAAGCAGGACAGGGCAGGGGAAGGACCTAAGCAAGGATGTGGTCCATCCAAAGTCCAGCATTAGTGTATCCTATGGTGGCACCTGGGGCTTCGCTGGTGGTTCAGATGGTAAAGAATCTGCCTGCCATGCAGGAGACACAGGTTCAGTCCCTGGGTTGGGAAGATCCCCTGGAGGAGGGCATGGCAGCCCACTCCAGCATTCTTGCCTGGAGAATCCCATGGACAGAGGAGCCTGGTGGGCTACAGTCCATGGGGTCTCACAGAGTCGGACACGACTGAGTGACTAAGCAGCAGCAGCATGGTGGCTCTTGGAATGTAAATGGCACCAGTTGCCCCACCTTGAAGCAAGGGAGATGGCTTTTCATACCCGCCATTGTGATCTGTCATTGACTGTGGGCTGCAGGGGGTGGAGCACTCTTAGACAGGGGACTGTGCTCCTATTGGCTGAGGCCCATCCTCCAGAGAAGGGGACATCTATAAGCTCTTCCCTGGTGGTACAGAGGTTAGAACATCTGCCTGCAATGTGGGAGACCTGGGTTCTATCCCTGGGTCGGGAAGATCCCCTGGAGCAGGAAATGGCAACCCACCCCAGTACTCTTGCCTGGAGAATCCAATGGACGGAGTAGCCTGGTGGGCTGCAGTCCATGGGGTCACTGACGGTCGGACAGACTGAGCGACTTCACTTTCACTTTTCTCTTTCATGCATTGGAGAAGGAAATGGCAGCCCACTCCAGTATTCTTGCCTGGAGAATCCCAGGGACGGGGAGCCTGGTAGGCTGCCGTCTGTAGGGTCACACAGAGTCGGACACGACTGAAGTGACTTAGCAGCAGCAGCAGCAGCAGGCTTTTATTGGTAGTCAAGTCAGAAACTTTCATGCATTGGAGAAGGAAATGGCAACCCACTAGTATAGTTCTCTGTGTTATACAGCAGGCCCTTGTTGATTATCTGTTTTATATATAGTAGTGTGTATATGTTAATCCCACCCTCTTAATTTATCCCTCCTCCCCTAACTTCCCCTTTAGTAACCATGTTTGTTTTCTATGTCTGTGGGTCTGTTTCTGTTTTATAAATCAATTCATTTGCATCTTTTTTCCACATTCTACATATAAATGATATCATATGATATTCATCTTTCTCTTTCTGGTTTACTTCACTCAGTATGATAATCTCTAGGTCCATCCATGTTGCTGCAAATGGCACTGCTTCATTCTTTTTTATGGCTGAGTAGTATTCCACTTGGTGTATACACAAGCACACACACACACACACACACACACACACAATATCTTCTTTATTCATCTGTCGAGGGACAGTTAGCTTTATTCCATGTCTTGGCTTTTGAGGTCTTTATTGAAGCATAGTATTCATACAGAAAATGCACAGGTCATAAGTGTACAATCTGATTGATTTGCATAAAGTCAACACACTGGGTGCTGAAACCAGGACCCAGATCATGAAACAGTTCATGACCAGCCCTCTAGAAGAACCTTCCTTCTGCCCTAGGCATCTCCACCACAAAAGGTAAGCACTGTTTTGTCTTTAAGCACAATAAATCCATTTTGTCTGTTTTAACATATAATGTAAATAGAATCTCATAGTATGTGCTCTTTTGTGTCTGGCTTCTTTCATTCAGTATCATGTTTGTGAAATTCATCCATGGTTTTATATATAGTTATAGTTCAGTCATTCCCATTGACATATAGTCATCTATTGTGTGACTTTTCCTTTCTACTTTTGATGAGCATTTGGATAATTTGCAGTTTAGTTATTTGTTTGTTTTTTATGGTTACAGCCAGTGCTACTTTAAACATGTCTCTTGGTGGACCTGTGTACCCATTTCTGTTGGGTATATTCCTAGGAGCTGAATTGCTGGTTTGTGTATATTTCACTTCAGTAGATGCTACCAAACAGTTCTCCAAAGTGGTTGTACCAGTTTATAATCCTATTAGCCATGTGGGAGAGCTGTGGCCTCTGTCTTTTTGCTGTTGTCGCTCCCTACCCCTTGCCTTGAGTAACTCCAGTTGCTGCCACTGTGCTTCCAAAAGTGTGATGTCACTTGCAAAAGGCTGTGCTCTTAAGCAGTTTTCCCTACTCTCTCTCTCCCTACTGCAGTGCAGACTGCTCAGCATCTGCTCAAGTATGAAATTAACCTTTACATAATGCTGGCTGGGATTGGAGGAGGTGAAACTAGAGGAAATCATTCTGGTTATTGAGATTTGTTTTTCAGGATTGTAGTTTCAAAATGTCCCTGATTCCCCAGATATTAAAGCTAACAGAAGGAATGAGTAAAAGCTTAACTTGCCTTCTGAAAAGGAATATAGGCAGGTGTTAATAGAGTTATGAAAATCAATATGAATTGTAATTGGGGTTGGGCTGTGTGGGTTCAATTCCTGGCTCCATCACTTACTGTGTGATATTAACCAAATTACTTACTGTGTCTGTGTCTTGATTGCCTTGGCTGCCAAGAGACAATACTAGTAACATCTACCTCAAAGGGATAGACTTGTGAGGACTAAATCTGGCACTACATGTGAAACACTTAGAAGAACTCACGGCATGTGGTACATGCCATGTGAGCATTAGCTGAGTAACTGCCTGTCTTAAGTCTTGAACCCTAGAAGTGGTGCCTGAGAAGAAGATTCTTGTTTAATGAGGAAGTATTCTTGAGAGAAAGGAAGGCCAAGAAGCAGGACAGGGCAGGGGAAGGACCTAAGCAAGGATGTGGTCCATCCAAAGTCCAGCATTAGTGTATCCTATGGTGGCACCTGGGGCTTCGCTGGTGGTTCAGATGGTAAAGAATCTGCCTGCCATGCAGGAGACACGGGTTCAGTCCCTGGGTTGGGAAGATCCCCTGGAGGAGGGCATGGCAGCCCACTCCAGCATTCTTGCCTGGAGAATCCCATGGACAGAGGAGCCTGGTGGGCTACAGTCCATGGGGTCTCACAGAGTCGGACACGACTGAGTGACTAAGCAGCAGCAGCATGGTGGCTCTTGGAATGTAAATGGCACCAGTTGCCCCACCTTGAAGCAAGGGAGATGGCTTTTCATACCCGCCATTGTGATCTGTCATTGACTGTGGGCTGCAGGGGGTGGAGCACTCTTAGACAGGGGACTGTGCTCCTATTGGCTGAGGCCCATCCTCCAGAGAAGGGGACATCTATAAGCTCTTCCCTGGTGGTACAGAGGTTAGAACATCTGCCTGCAATGTGGGAGACCTGGGTTCTATCCCTGGGTCGGGAAGATCCCCTGGAGCAGGAAATGGCAACCCACCCCAGTACTCTTGCCTGGAGAATCCAATGGACGGAGTAGCCTGGTGGGCTGCAGTCCATGGGGTCACTGACGGTCGGACAGACTGAGCGACTTCACTTTCACTTTTCTCTTTCATGCATTGGAGAAGGAAATGGCAGCCCACTCCAGTATTCTTGCCTGGAGAATCCCAGGGACGGGGAGCCTGGTAGGCTGCCGTCTGTAGGGTCACACAGAGTCGGACACGACTGAAGTGACTTAGCAGCAGCAGCAGCAGCAGGCTTTTATTGGTAGTCAAGTCAGAAACTTTCATGCATTGGAGAAGGAAATGGCAACCCACTCCAGTGTTCTTGCCTGGAGAATCCCAGGGACAGGGGAGCCTGGTGGGCTGCCGTCTATGGGGTTGCACAGAGTTGGACACGACTGAAGCAATGCAGCAGCAGCAGTAGTAGCAAAGTCACAAGTTCAGTGATTCTAAACAAAGTCTTTGAGGGGTAAGGGAGGTTATCTTCCTAGACATTCTTTGCCAGGGACAAGATGTCCATGGGCACCCAGAAGTTCTAGTAGTCTTGGCCCAGATGAGTAATAAGCATGTGCGTGTATGCCCTCCACACAAGCAGCTGCCTTGGTACAGGCTCACAGCATTAAGGCTCCCTTTGTAATCCTGGCCCTTCCATTCAGTGGGGCCCTCCTTTAGCCTTGCTTCTCAGGGCAGTTTCCTTTACAGGCCACCACTTTAAGTTTTTCTCTGCCTTTTGGCTATCCCTGTCCCTGTGGGAGAAATGAAAGGAAATACACAGAGGGCATCATCTATCTGAAGGTCTGGATCTATGGTGGTTCCTCATGAAATGTCTCCATACCAACATCTTGTGACTTAATCAGAATTTATATAATCTGCTGTTCTCTGTGGGAGATGGAAGCAGGTGACCTCTGCCGAATGTGCATTTGGTTTCTAGGAGGTGGCTCTGCTGGCGATGCTTCTCTCAGTAGTCAGACTTCCACTCACACAGGACAAAGCAACATCAAACCAAGATGAGTCACTGCTTGGACAAGTGGGAAGCCGCTTCCTTCCCTGACTCTGCACCCAGGGAATGCAGGGGCAGCCTGTGCCCTCCTGGGTGCTGACGGGGGTTGGGGACTGAAAGAACACGAGAGAGCCAGTCTCACCCTGGAATCTGTGTCTCCTCATTTTAGGCAGATGAACTGAGGGAGTTGCATCTAGCCTGCCTTGGAAGTAAAATCTCGGAAAGGGAGATTGAAGGGATGCAGTACTAAACTGAAGTCTGCAACATATACCATGTCTAAGCATTGGTTTCTTGGATAGTAAGTAGCTCATCTGTTCGTTTGTTCATTAATTCGTTCAACTGGTGTTTAGCAAGTATCCTCTGTGTGCCAGTTTCTGCGCTCCACAAGTGTACCTATCAAGGAAATCAGCCACAAAATTAATAGCTATAATTGCGATGAGTGTTAAAAAGCTGAACCCACCTGAAGTTGGAAGCTCTAGCACATTGTTCAGGCTTCGCTGGTGGCTTAGTGGTAAAGAATCCACCTGTCAATGCAGGAGACTCGGGTTTGATCCCTGGGGTTAGGAAGATCCCCTGGAGAAGGAAATGACAACCCACTCCAGTATTCTTGCCTGGGAAATCCCATGGACAGAGGAGCCTGGCGGGCTACAGTCCATGGGGTTGCAAATGAGTTGGACACAACTGAGCGACTAAACAACAACAGCAAAGGACATTGTTCAGTACTAACAGGAGCAGAGTTGGGAAGTTTTTCTAGCATAGGAACAGCTGCTTCTGATACACAGGAAGCCCATGGGCAGAATAGAAGGCGAAAGCTGGAAAAAAAATTTAGATTTTGCATTCCAGTGCTTTGGTTGCAAGGAATGACCACATGGATGCCTGCCAGTTCATTCACGCATTTGTTTGACAAATATCTGAACACCTCCAGGATATACCAACTAGACTCATTTCAGATTCCACAAGATTATTTTCATAATCTATATAGTGGCATCATTCCTTGTATCCTCCTGGGGCCGCTCTATTCAAATACGCCAGAAGACCAGCTGGGTAGGTGAGAAGTTAAAAGGAAAGCCTGATGGAAAACTGAAATGATTCCATCAAGAAAAATTGCTAATTGTGGTTTCTAAACCTTTCCCCCAAGGATGTTTTAAAGCAGGTAGTGAATTTTCATGTGCCGAGCAGGAGGTTTTCTTTATGGCTTTACCCCTGAGGAACAGCAGGAGAGGTGGCCAATGTTCCGTGTGATTGTTGGTCACTACGTGACTCAGTGGTCAAAACAAAGCCCACGGGACCTAACTCCTAAGGCCTGTGCTTCACCATCAGCTGTAACTTCCTCATTTCTTTTTATGGCTGGTGAATCTGGCTCTTTAGAATGGCATCCAGTGCAGCTAGAGCAGCCATGGGTTTAGCATTTAGAATTAAATGGAGGCAAATAGGTGAGCTAGGCAGTGCAATATATTGGTATAGCAACAGGAAAAGCAGCAAGAGCAATAGCAGTCGTAAAAATAGGAGCTGCTGCTGCAAAGTCGCTTCAGTCGTGCCCGACTCTGTGCGACCCCATAGACGGCAGCCCACCAGGCTCCCCCGTCCCTGGGATTCTCCAGGCAAGAACACTGCAGTGGGTGCCATTTCCTTCTCCAATGCATGAAAGTGAAACGTGAAAGTGAAGTCGCTCAGTCGTGTCCGACTCCTAGCGACCCCATGGACTGCAGCCCACCAGGCTCCTCCATCCATAGGATTTCCAGGCAAGAGCACTGGAGTGGGGTGCCACTGCCTTCTCTGAAGGAACCACTTATTGTACATGTTGAACACAGTATTTAGCACTTGTTTGGATAGGTCTTCCCTGGTGGTACAGTGGTAAAGAATCTGCCTGCCAATGCAGGAATCACTGGTTCCATCTCTGGCTGGGAAGATCCCCTGGAGAAAAGAATGAATCCCACTCCAGTGTTCTTGCCTGGGAAATCCCATGGACAGGGGAGCCTGACGGCCACAGCCCATGGGAGTCACAAAGAGTTGGACACGACTGAGTGACTAAACAACAACTGGATTATCTCATTTAATTTTCTTAACAGTTCCAGGATGTGGGTTCTGGCTTTCTCCTCCAATAAAGATCAGTCAAGTTGCCCATGGTTGCAACCATTTAAGTGGCAGACTCCCAACTGGACGCAAGATCTGGCTAACTGCAAAACCCGTTCTCTTAATTGTTTCATTTGATTACCTCTCAAGAAAGTGAGCTTTGGTGTAAAAGAAAAATAAATCTGCCAGTTTAAGCAGTTATTAAGACTGTGGTGAGGCTATTGAAACACTTTGTCTTTTGATTTTCTTCCTTGGAAAATTCACACAGCCCAGTGGGATGGTGAGGATTAAGAGGATTAATTAATTGAAAATCTGACACACAGTAGGCACTCAATAAAGGACAGTTCCATTTCTTTCTGTGAAAGCCACTTGGATTCCATTGCAAGAAGGAAATAAAGGAAGTATTAGCTCAAATTAAGCCTTTCCAGAGGTCTTAAGCCTTGCCTGTGTTTTCCCAGCTTGGTAAGGAGGCTCAAGAATATTACAACCTTCAGCGGAATGCCTGCTCCTGAGTAAGCTCTGACCCCTGATGCTTCACAGGAAATGGTGGTGGGTGACTACTTTCATTAAATTGAGTAACTGGTATGAAAATAAGCTCATATATAGCTATTTGAGGATTTAGTCTGTAATCATGTGATACTATAGTTACTATGAGAGAAGAGAGCTAAAAAACAAACTCTCAGCCAGTGAAAATGTTCACATTTGATAATAGTGCTCCTTCTGGTTTGAGAGACTCCTTCTCTGATTGGTTTTTAAAGATTCCAGAAAGTGAGCCCAGTGACCTCTCATCCACTTTGTTATGATCGGGTACTGAGTCACATTCTTACCTCTAGAACCCAATGGCACTCCCTAAATGGCCTTCCTGCCTGGTTTCCAAACCAGGGCCTAGTCATATTCCAACAAAGCTGCTGATGGCTTCCTGCAACAGAGGCCACTTGAGGGGTGCTTGCTCAAGGCCTGGCTTTACATCATGACTCTGCCTCAGGCCAGGTGAAACTCCTGTCAGTCTCAACAATTGTATTTAGTCTTTTCAGAGAATCAGCTTTAGCTTTGTAGAATTTCTCTATTTATGTAAATGTTCTTGTGCTTGTCTTTATTATTTCCTTTCTTCTACTTTAATTTGCTGTGTTTTCCCTTAGTTCTTGAGATGAATACCGACATCACTGACTTTCAGTCTTAATTTCTAATTCATGAATTTGAGGCTATCAGTTTCCCTGTAAGCATGGCTTTAGCTGCATCTTCATTATCAATCAGTTCAAACTATTTTCTAAGTTTTACTATGATTTCTTCTTTTACCTAAAGGTTATTTAGAAGTCTAATACTTAATTTCAAAATATTTGGTAATTTTTTAGTTATGCCTATTTTAAGATTAATTTCTATCTTAATTCAGGTTAGGGAACATATTCTAAATAACTTCAGTTGTTCAAAATTTGTTTTGATGTGTTCTGTGACCCAGCATATGTTTAATTTTAATACATATTTCATTCTCAATTGAGATATCTGTGTGTATATGTGTGTGTGTGTGTGAGAGAGAAGTTTATTTGTAGGGGAGACTTTATTTGTGTGGTTCAAATCTTCTTTATTTTTCCTGATTTGGGGGGCTTTTTTTTTTCTCTAGAATGTGGAGGGAAATAACTACCAAGATAGAAATTATAAAAAATGATCCAAGTCTCAGAATGAAGCACTCACACCTGTATTTTTCATCCCTTAGAATTATTTTGGATAAAACTCTTGCTTGCAAGAAAGATGTATATTTGGAAAAGTTTGGTCCAAAGTCTTGCTGATAGTCTTGGCTTTTCAAGAATAAGGGAGTTACATTAAAATTCCTCATGATGGTGCGTATGTCTGTTTCTTATTTATTATAGTTCATGATTTTGCTTTATATTTTGAGGCCAAATATACATATTATATATATATATAATATGTATATATTGTTATAAATATTATTATACACATATAAGCTTCTTTTATCTTCCTAGTAGACTGACCCTTTTTTATCAAATGTTCTTCTTTATCTCCTGTAATGCTTCTTACCTTTAAGCCAGGATTCTTGGGCTCACTTCAAAATGTTTCCCTTTTCTCTGAAATCTTGGCCCCACAAATTCTGGCCTCCTGGGTAGCCCTGAACTCCAACAAGTTTTTTTTTTTTTTCCCATGTTATGAGACTTTCAAAAGCTCCATTTGGGTTCCCAGTCTCTTAGTTGCCATGTCATACTTGGCTTCTTCAACTCTTGGCCCCAATTTTCTTATGAATCAGCAGATACATCAATGGGGAAATTGGGGACAGAGGCCAGATTCATATTCGCCTCAAGGCACTTCCCTTTTCTCTGGGATCCTGAATGTTTGTGCCCCGCCCCCAACTCATGTATGCAAATCCTGATCCTTAATGTGAAGGTATTAGGAGGGGGGGGTGTCTTTGAGAGATGATTGTGTTCTGAGGGTGGAGCCTTTATGTATGGGCTTAGTGCTTACATAAAAGAGACCCCACAGAGCTCACTTGTTCCTTCCACCATGTGGGGATGCAGCAAGAAGATGGCCATCTATGAACTAAGAAGTAAGCCCTCAGCAGACACTGAATCTGCCAACGCCTTGATCTTGGACTCCACAGCCTTCAGAATTGTGAGAAACAAATGTTTGTAGACAGAGGAGCCTGGTGGGCTACAGTCCATGGGGTTGCAAAAAGTCAGACACAACTGAGTGACTAAGCACACACAGATTGAAACCACCTGCTACTATTTTTATTACAGCAGCCTGTGAGGACTAGGACACTGGCCTTTCAAGTCCTTGCTGCTCTGGAAACTCTCTGAGGCCTTCACCCATGTTCTTTGTATTCTTGACCTATTCTTCTAGTCACTCTCATGAAAGGGTTAGTCTGCAAAAAACTATTCCAGCTTTATTGGGAGTGGGTGCCTGGGTGAAGATTTTTGGATGGTCCTTTGACCTGGGTAAGCCTTAGTTTCCACATTAGTAAAATAGAGGCATATAAGACATAACTCAAGGGATTGTTTTGTGGCTTAGATATATGTTAAATGTATATTATAATTATGAAAAGGCAAAGTGATAGGATATTGAAAGAAGAACTCCCCAGGTCAGTAGGTGCCCAATATACTACTGGAGATCAGTGGAGAAATAACTCCAGAAAGAATGAAGGAACGGAGCCAAAGCAAAAACAATACTCAGTTGTGCATGTGACTGGGGATAGAAGCAAGGGCCGATGCTGTAAAGAGCAATATTGCATAGGAACCTGGAATGTTAGGTCCATGAATCAAGGCAAATTGGAAGTGGTCAAACAGGAGATGGCAAGAGTGAACGTCAACATTCTAGGAATCAGCGAACTAAAATGGACTGGAATGAATAAATTTAATTCAGATGACCATTATATATACTACTGTGGGCAGGAATCCCTCAGAAGAAATGAAGTAGCCATCATGGTCAACAAGAGTCCAAAATGCAGTACTTGGATGCAATCTCAAAAACGACAGAATGATCTCTGTTCGTTTCCAAGGCAAACCATTCAATATCACAGTTATCCAAGTCTATGCCCCAACCAGTAATGCTGAAGAAGCTGAAGTTGAACGGTTTTATGAAGACCTACAAGACCTTTTAGAACTAACACCCAAAAGAGATGTCCTTTTCATTATAGGGGACTGGAATGCTAAAGTAGGAAGTCAAGAAACACCTGGAGTAACAGGCAAATTTGGCCTTGGAATGCGGAATGAAGCAGGGCAAAGACTAATAGAGTTTTGCCAAGAAAATGCACTGGTCATAGCAAACACCCTCTTCCA
>SJYX01004253.1:10574-70884 GCA_006410675.1 Oreotragus oreotragus | reverse complement strand
AGTACGTCAAGGCTGTATGTTGTCACCCTGCTTATTTAACTTGTATGCAGAGTACATCATGAGAAACACTGGGCTGGAAGAAGTACAAGCTGGAATCAAGATTGCCGGGAGAAATATCAATAATCTAAGATATGCAGATGACACCACCCTTATGGCAGAAAGTGAAGAGGAACTAAAAAGCCTCTTGTTGAAAGTGAAAGAGGAGGGTGAAAAAGTTGGCTTAAAGCTCAACATTCAGAAAATGAAGATCATGGCATCATCTGGTCCCATCACTTCATGAGAAATAGATGGGGAAACAGTGGAAACAGTGTCAGACTTTATCTTTTGGGGCTCCAAAATCACTGCAGATGGTGATTGCAGCCATGAAATTTAAAGATGCTTACTCCTTGGAAGGAAAGTTATGACCAACCTAGATAGCATATTCAAAAACAGAGACATTAGTTTGCCAACAAAGGTCCGTTTAGTCAAGGCCGTGGCTCAGACAGTAAAGTGTTTGCCTACAATGCAGCAGACCCGGGTTCAATCCCCGGGTTGGGAAGATCTCCTGGAGAAGGAAATGGCAACCTACTCCAGTATTCTTGCCTGGAAAATCCCATGGACAGAGAAGCCTGGTAGTTTACAGTCCATGGGGTCGCAAAGAGTCGGACACAACTGAGTAACTTCACTATGGTTTTTCCAGTGGTCATGTATGGATATGAGAGTTGGACTGTGAAGAAAGCTGAGCACTGAAGAATTGGTGCTTCTGAACTTGGGTGTTGGAGAAGACTCTGAGAGTCCCTTGGACTGCAAGGAGATCCAACCAGTCCATTCTAAAGGAGATCAGTCCTGGGTGTTCTTTGGAAGGAATGATGCTAAAGCTGCAACTCCAGTACTTTGGCCACCTCATGTGAAGAGCTGACTCACTGGAAAAGACTCTGACGCTGGGAGGGATTGGGGTCAGGAGGAGAAGGGGACGACTGAGGATGAGATGGCTGGATTGCATCACCGGCTCGATGGATGTGAGTTTGAGTGAACTCTGGGAGATGGTGATGGACATGGAGGCCTGGCGTGCTGTGATTCATGGGGTCGCAAAGAGTCGGACACGACTGAGTGACTGAACTGAACTGAACTGATAAGCTTAAAAGCTATTTTAACACAATTAAGTGTTTATGTGATTGAGGTTCCTGATGCAAAAATGGTGGTGGGTGTCCATACAGGGCAGTTGTTGACATGGACAGGTCTACCTAGGGGTGTGAATAGAAGTGACTTTGGAAAAGGAAAATACGAAAAAAAAAAAAAAGAAGTGACTTCGGCTGGGAGCTTTGGTTGTGGTATCTAGCGAGTTCATCATATTTTCCAATAACCAGTCACCTCCTCATGGTGTTTGGAGGTCCCAGAACACTATTCCAAACACTTTCTCCAAGGCCTGACTTGAAAAAATCCAAGGCCATCTACAAGGTCCTTGGACTACTCTTTCCCAAGTGGCTCAGATGATAAATCGTCTGTCTACAATGTGGGAGACCACTGGGTTGGGAAGATCCCCTGGGGAAGGAAATGGCAATCCACTCAAGGACTATTGCCTGGAAAATCCCATGGACAGAGGAGCCTTGTAGGCTACAGTCTATGGGGTCACAAAGAGTCAGACATGACTGAGTGACTTCACTTTAAGCAGGAATTTATCAAAAATTATTTGAAAGAATGGAAAAGACAGGTATATGTACTTTGTTCTGAGATCTGGGCCACTGTGATCATTTCTACTCTGTTAGATACAATCTTAGGGTTTATCCATGACTTTTTCCAGTGAACGAGTCTTGCTCAGTTCAGGTTAAATAAGACAGTTGCACAACTTGTTGGTCTCTTCAGAGTAAACATTTGCATCAACTTCAATTCTTTCCCTTATGGTTCTGACAGTTCCACACTTACCCTACAAATTGCAAAACTCTCTGGCTTTTTTTCCCTGTGCAAGGTCAATACCATTCTTGCAGCACAAAGATACATTTGTCCATCCCTTGACTGGTCTTTTGTAGAAGACCACTTTACTTCTTCCCTGCCGAGTGGTGGGTGTTAAGACCTGCTTCTAGGCCATTCTACCTGGCATTTGAAAAATCTGTTCTGTCTGACATTTGAAAAAATTGCCTTTTTATGCTTATTATCCTGTCCACTCTTTTAGAAGTCCCAGAATCCTGATGTCTTTTTGTCCATACGAAACCCACTGTGACTTGAAGCTGCCATTAAGGTCTGCACAATGCAGGCACCAATCAGGCCTCAAATACACTTGACCTACAAATTTTAGTTCAGAGGTGTATCAGCTTGATTCAGGGTCACCCATTAAAACTTGAACTCCAACCAGCCCTTTGAATTGGCTAAAAAGCTCCTTGATTGCCCTGATGAAATAGACCACCAGACATTACAGAGGGGAAATTCTGGATGCTAAAGTCATGGTTCTCATTTGGAGGGTATGGAGGTGGGGAAAACACTTTCCAAAGGCCAATACCAAGCTATACTTGCCTAATGAATCATAACCCAGAGCAGAGGCACCTCTTCCCTTCCTCTTGTTTTCCTATCAGAAAAAGCCATGGTGCCAAAGAGCAGAGTGGGTCGAGGGCACCGGCATCTGTGGTGGTAAGTGTGGCACCATTTTGATTGTGCCAAGGTTCAACAGATGTCAAGAGAGAAATTACTGGACAAGAAAGTTCCTGGGTACAGGAGACCTGATTCAGCTATACTGTTCATTCCCTGTGTCTGGAAGTAATTGACTTACTCTCTTAACAAATTCTTAAATAGGAAATGTGCTAATGAGAATAGGTGCTTGATAAAAGTCTAGTGCCTGACTGTTCATTCTTGTTGTTGATGCTATTCATGCTATCGATGAAATGATGAAGAATTAGGTGTTATTATCTGCAGTGCCTTTGGAGAGTCCAAATGAACACTGGCTGCCTGGTTGAAGGTTGATTTATACTAAATACTTCCTGATTATGCTAACCACAAATCTCATGACCAAGTTGATTTCCCCTTTCCCCATTCTCAAATTTTTAGGAATACTCATTGACAGCATATTAACTCTCTTGAAAAGAAGCTTGGTAATATGTATAAATGGGATCAATTAAACAGAAGGTTTCCCTGGTGGCTCAAATGGTAAAGAGTCTGCCCAAAATGTGGGAGACCTGGGTTCGATCCCTGGGTTGGGAAGATCCCCTGGAGAAAGGAATGTCTACCCACTCCAGTATTCTGGCTTTGGAGAATTCCATGGACAGAGGAGCCTGGTGGGCTACAGTCTATGGGGTCGCAGAGAGTTGGACATGACTGAGTGACTTTCATTTTCACTAAACAGAGAGCTATCTAAAGAAATTGACAGACTCCTAAATTTTTTCTGTATCTGGGACAGTTGTTAACACTAAAATGTTATTTAGATGAAGTCAGAGTTCCTTTTTGTTCACTACTGAATTCTCAAGACCTAGCACAAAGCTTGGCACAGGAAGGTATTCAATAAATATTTGTTTAATGAATGAATTAATAATTAAATGCTACCTACATGTCTCCAGATAAATCATTAATGTGTCTCACCCTCATTTTTCTCTTCTATAATACAGTATTAATAATACTTAATCCTTGGAGTATTTGAAAAAAAATAGAGGTAGTGGATGCTTTGATTTGCAGCCTGGATTCTCTTTAAAGCATGAAGCGCTCATTCCCCACACTGTTGGGAGTTTAACAGCTGACAGCTCTCAACTGAGTCCCACTTTGTGATTTGTCTCAGTTGCAGAGAGCCACCTAGCCCAAGGTCATGCTCTGTCCCTGGGGCATCCCACCCTCAGTGCCTATCCATCACAGCTCCCGTCCTCCAACTCAGGATAACTCTGTTGAGCCATTTTAGCTCTAGAGTGCCCCCTGAGATCAGCTGAGGCCTTCAGTGGAACTGCATTGTAGTGCGACTTCTTTGTCAGCTTACTTCTGCTTCTCACCCCTCCCTTCCCTAGGTGTTGATCCCAAGAGCAAGCCCTAAGAAATTTCCTGCATTCTGATCTCTGTCTCAGCCTCAGTGTCTGCTTTCACAGAATCCAACCAGAAACGGAACATTGTTATTGTTGCTGTTCAGTCACTAAGTCATGTTCGGAGCATAGTGTATGCTAAATAAAACACTTGCTGGGTCTGGCAGCCAAAGAGGGGCAAGCATCCACTAGAATACATAGCTGTTCCTCCAAGCCCAAGAAGCGGGCTCTTTCATGAGTTCTGACAGTCCTAATAAAAGTGTTTTCTGTTAAATCCTAGTGGATGAAGATCAGGGAAGGAGTTACTGTATTGGCCTACCCACCGATGTCTCTCCAGTCAATATAGTGCAGTAAGTAAGCAGGTGGACTTTGGAATCAGACAGCCCTGAGTTCAGATACCAAGGTTGCCATTCACCAGTTATGCAACTTTTGGCAATTCATCTTTCTTACCCTCAGTTTCTTCATCTACAGAATGAGGATTATATGAATTCTTAACCTCCTAGGGTTGTATGAGAATTAAATGAGATAAAGTAGGCATTGCTCATAGCATGGGGCTAGTTAGTGCTTAATGAAAAGAGTTGTTATTATTCCATGATCAATGGAGATTTATAACACAATCAAGGCCCGGAAATGACTTTACAGATATAGAGAGCTGGCCTCTGATCATGTAGGCAATTGTAAACATCTCTGCGGTAAATACAGAGATGTATCAGGCCCAGATCCCACTCCAGGGAAGGACTTTGTACTCCAGCTCTCAGCTTGGTCTGGGTTTGCTTTAGCTGTGGGAAGCCACCTCAGCCCAAGAACCCATGACCTTTATAATGACTGAGGGGAAAGAGGGGAATAAAGTCCCAACCGTTTCAGTCCAACACAGGAGTGCTCCTGGGCTCCCCAGTAGAGGGGGGATTGATAGAGATTTTGTCCCCAGCCTGCACATTTCAACTTCTCACTCTGACCCATCCTGCTTCTGCATCCCCCTCTCCAGAGCTGTGGAGCCCTCATAAATAGGCTTCACCCCAAACCCCATCTCAGGGTCTGCTTCAAAGAATCCAGCCTATGACAAAGACTGGGAGTGCAATGAAGGGCACCTCTTCAGGTTCCACTTCCCCATAATGCCCTCCCCCACTCCCTTTGTTCATCCTTTTATCTTTCAATCTTATCCCTTTGTCTGTGTTTTGTACTCTCCATATTCAGAGCATTTCGTTTTAATGGTCTGTTGTACACAGCTTGTCCACGAGCTGTCAGGTCATGGCAGAAGCCTATTTAGACAAGTTGTCAGGTTGAACGGGAGAAGAAGAAAAAAAATCCTAAATCAATGTGTTTTCACATGCAATCACACGTGGGCTAATTTATCTGCAGCCGCGTTCTACCCTGCCAGTTTGGCATAAGGGTCCTCAGACAAGGGGGCTGCGAGTTGGCTGATTAACAGAGCGATTTTTATTGGGAGAAGGACAACACCATTGTTTTATGGTAATTATCACCATTTGAACCTGTGCACATGTGCTCATGGGGAAGATTAAAGGAAAGCCTCTGTATGGATGATGAAGCAGCTCAAAACACGCTCGGGCTCGAGGGCTAGAACTATTTAGAATATTAACTTTCTCTACCTTGGAAAAAGCCCCTGGGAGGCGACAGATTGGCTAACTTTTTAAATAGTCCTTGTGCCTTATCTGTGGGACTGAATGCAAGTGCGTTCTGTTTCCAGCGTTGGGAAAACAGTAGGATGACTTGCTTGGAGATTAACAGTCAAGTCCATTTCAAGGGTAAGAACAGAGCCAGTCTTTATGAGGTGTGAACTAGGCCATTCAACATCCTCCCTTACACGTTACAAAAACCAAAACCAAACCAAAATCCAAAAAGCAGCACTCAAACACGCATATGAAGTTTTTTTTTTTTTTTTTTTTTTTCAGAGTGTTGTGGCTGTGGTGGTTTTACACTTGAAACACACCACAAACTTCAAAATACTTACCAGGTGAATTGAAAACTCCAGCTGGGGGAAAACACAGACTTTAGTATTTTTTTTTCTTTGATATTTGATAATTCTCTTTGCATCTTTGTCCATTCCCACTGCCATATCTGAGTTTAGGACAAGGACAAAGCGAAATAAGTCTGTCACTGCAAGGCAAAGCAGACAAGCAGAGAGCTATAAAAATGGCTTGCCGACTGGAAATGGCTGTTTTAAGGGTTTGTGGTGTATGATTAACTTAAAAGAATCTTGCTCAAATTGTTAAGAACAAACTCTTTGGGGTCTGCAGGTGTATTGGTGGCTAGAATTAGAAACACACGGTAATGGGGACTATGACTTTTGGAGCTCGCCCCACTTCTACGACTTTCTCTGCTTTTTATTTTTATTCCCTTTACAAGTAAGAATCATTAAATTCTCTTCTTGTGGCTGGAGCAGGAGAGAGAAAGGGCAGGGGCATTTCTGAGAATCATTTTGTTAAGAAAACCCAGGCTCGCGGATCAAAACAGCTCTCTTCCCTCCCAAACGAACAAGAAAGATACATGTCTGGGCACTCTGGAACTCCTACCCAATCAAGAAATGCTTGCCCCATAAGGGAACATTGGAAAGTTGAGCTGCTAAGAGCTATTTTAGAGCCCACAACTAGGCTTCCATTCTGCTGCCATTTCTAGAATGTCTTAGAAAAACAGAGAGATTTATTTCATAATTGAAAAATAAAACATTGAACATGCAAATGTAATAGTTTGTTTTCACCTTTTATAAGGCCACTGAAAATTTTTGCTCAGGGAGAGGAAATCAATTCTCCATTAAAAGAAGATGCTCAGTGTAAATGTAAACAAGGCATATCATTTGCTTTGTAATTCTGAACTTAGATGAAACTGGCAATAGGATATGGACCAGATATGTTTCAGCTGCAGCTTCATGCCTGAGCTTTTCTTCTTCTTTTTTTTTTTTAATCATTATCTGATTTCTTTCGATTTACTGAAATTTTCTAGAAAACAAATTTTGGCCTCCATTCGGTTTTTCTCAAAATCACCAACGATTGTTGATTTACTCACTGATTCCTGTGGTATAGCCAGCCAGTGTCAAGTACTCTGCTAGACATGGGAAACAGAGCTAAAGGCACACCCTTTGTTTTCAGGTTGCATACGGTCTAAGGGAGGAGTGGGCAAAATGAGAATTATTGAGCCAGTGAGTTATGAGAACTGACACTTTGACAGAGTTTCCCCACTATCCCCCAGCTACTAGTCTGAGTGCTTCCATGTATCAAAATTCATCCTTATGACAACCCTATGAGGTTGTTGCTCAGTTGCCAAGTTGTGTCCGACTCTTTGTGACCCCATGAACTGTTGCACGCCAGGCCTCCCAATCCCTCACCATCTCCAGAGTTTGCCCAAATGCATGTCCATTGAATTGGTGATGCCATCCAACCATCTCATCCTCTGTCATCCCTTCTCCTACTGCCGTCAATCTTTCCCAGCATCAGGGTCTTTTCCAATGAGTCGATTCTTTGCATCAGGTGGCCAAAGTATCTGAGCTTCAGCTTCAGCATCAGTCCTTCTAGTGAATATTCAGGGTTTATTTCCTTTAGGATTGACTGCTTTATGATGTTACCTCCCCTGTGAGGTAGGCAACCTTATTAACTCCAGTTTTCACATGGGGAGAGGCACAGAAAGGTTATTTGCTGAAAATCACACAGCTAGTAAGTGGCAGAGCCAGAATACAAAGGCAGTCAGACAAGTTCAAAGCACATGCTCTTCCCCAATACTAGGGGTTGGGTGGGATTGAGGTGGGGGCTTGGAATGGGGAAGAGTCAAGGCAAGCTCTCCAGAAGAGATAACATAACAACCTCAAAAGTATCTCCATTGGCCATGTCAGGATGAATATGTATAAGGCAGAAGGCTGAGGGCAAGGAGCTAGTTTCCAGGACTTGGCTCCAGGGAAGAAGGATCCACAGTGCCTGAGGATGACAGTGCTGTAGGCCAGTGTTTCCACAACTGTGGTCTTGAAACCTTAGTGTTCTCTGAGACAATGGTGCACTCTTGGTCAAAGAGGGTTCCAGGATCAAATAAGTTTCCTCTATTGAAATGTTTGGTTCAACAGAGGAAAATGGGTTTCTTCAGATTTGAAAGGCCCTTAACAGACTCATCTACCCTGTGGAACACCAAGAGGGAAATAGAATCCGAGCACAAATACTTCCTTCATAGAAAGTCCTACGAAGACCTCATAGAATAAGTGGGTCCCAGAGAATGCAGTCTGTGAAATGATGCCTTCCAAGAGGCATGGAGAGGCTCAGGCAGGCTGGAACCCTGAGGCCTGGTCTGTCCCTTGACTGGATGGTAAGAGAAACCCTACACTGGGTGGCCGGTGTTGGGTTTGGTGTTCAGTGCCTTTTATTTTGTCAGTGACCCAGCTTGTGTCTAATTACTTGAGCTCTCTCCCTGCTCCTTTGGTCCCTGGTCTCCTCCTCAAGGTTCTGGACTGTTCTAGTTCACCTTGAGGACCTGTGAAGCCAGCCTGTTTATCTAGCAGATGGTCAATTTCTGAGGTTTGCAACCAAGAGAGCTGCCTGGTACACTCAGGATGTAGACTCCATCTCCTCTGGGCCCTTGTAGATGTTCCAGCTCCAGATCTGATGGCCAAGTCTAGTTCCTCTGGACTTGGCCTTTGGACATGAAGAATCTGTTAGCCTTAACTTTCTAGCTGGCTGAGCTTCTCCTGCTAGTTTTTCCTAACTAAACCTGCCCTATTTCTCCCTGCTCTTCCTTCCTCCTTTTCTCTCTCCCTCCTTCTCTTCTACCCTTCCCTCCTTTGACATTTACTATGCAAGTTCTATGAGAGCCACTGAATTAAACTTTAGTACTGTCTCACATGATTTCTGGTTCCAAACCAACTAGCTAAACTCGGGTCAAATGACTGTGCCATAGCTTGGTGGGTTGAGGGGCATAGTTATCGTAAGGGCACGTGTGAGGGGCTGTGTGAAAGACTAGACAAGAAGCATATCCTTCACATGTGGTTTGCAAGTGCATGTAGATCCTGTTGTGTGTAGATACTACTGGGATTCGTAAAATATATCTTAATTTATATGAATTAATATTGCTTGTCATGTATTTTTTAATCAAAGCCTACTAAAAGTGCTATTATCTTGTTCAGTTCAGTTCAGTTCAGTTGCTCAGTTGTGTCCAACTCTTTGTGACTCCATGGACTGCAGCATGCCAGGCTTCCCTGCCCATTACCAACTCCTAGAGCTTACTCAAACTCACGTCCATTGAGTCAGTGATGCTATCCAACTATCTCATCCTCTGTCGTCCCCATTCTCCTCCTGCCTTCAATCTTTCCCAGCATCAGGGTATTTTCAAATGAGTCAGTTATTCGCATGAGGTGGCCAAAGTATTGGAGTTTCAGCTTTAGCATTAGTTCTTCCAATTAATATTGAGGACTGATTTCCTTTAGGATGGATTGGTTGGATCTTCTTGCCATCCAAGGAACTCTCAAGAGTAATGTCTATGAATTCTTTGATATTGAAAGAGGGGAGGTCCTTTAATCTGCCTTAATCTCAGGCTTTGGAGTCATCCAAACTTGGGGTCAGATTTCACTTCTGTCACGTATTAGCTCGGTGACTTTGGGCAAGTTGCTTAACTTTGAAAACCTTAATTCCCTTACCTGAAAATGGAAATCATACCTCCTTCATGGGTTTCCACGGAGATGAAATGAAGTCATAAATGTAAATCATCAGACAAGTTGCATTGTGGCTTGATAAATAATTATTGATATTGTTAGGAAGAAATAGAAAGGAGGTGGGGGAGGAAGAGAGAGGAGAGTGATGGAAAAGCATTAGCCATGAGCTAGGTAGGAGATGGGGATACCAAGGGAGATGGAAAACAGCTTTCTCTGCCATTATACATCTTCTGCCATATCTTTGACTCTTCTGAGGTTTAGCGGAAGTTCATAAACTGAAAAGAACAAGCAACATTCTGACAGACATGCTGACCAACGCTAGGAGACACTTGTGTTTTTGCTACCCCACATCTGAGCCACGTTCCTATATTCCTGGATGGAGTTTGGTGGGAGAAAAAGGAGGCGGGCGGCACCCAGTGTTTAGTGGTGACTTCCAGTGACGGTGGCAGCGATCAGAGGCGGCAGTGCTTGGGATTCTTGCTGCACTAACCTATATGTGCTGGTGGTCATGAGCTACTTTTATCATCTCATCTTCTTGCTTTTTTGTCAAGTCTGTGAGCTAATCAAGATCTTACCCACAGATTCTTCTTCAGCCTCAGTTCTCTAGGGTCAGTTTCTGAGGTTTGCAAACAAGCGAGCTGCCTGGTACACCCAGGATGTAGACTCCATCTCCTCTGGGCCCTCTTAGATGTTCTGGCTCCAGATCTGATGGCCAAACCAGAGCTTTTCTGCCCGGCCACCTTTACATGGCAGAGACATTGTGAATGACATTCTGTCCTGGTTCTACAGCCTGTCTGCCAGCGTGTTGGTGGCAGAGACCCCACCATACTGTATTTTCTCTCTGTCCTTCTATGTCTGTCTAGCTGTCATGGTGGTGGGACCGGGGGGGACAGTGGAGGAATGTGCAGCAAGGTCCTAACTGGTGGCTCTGTTTTACTGATGAATTATCTTTGTAGGGTCACTCTGTTGCAGAGATGACAGCAGTTAAACCGACATGTGGGGTGGCAGACAATCTCCCTACTCTGTCCTCTTCTCCCTCCCTCCACATATTGTCCCCCAAGAATTGGCCCTCCAGGACACCCTATGGATGTGCTGGTCCAGCTCACGCTCTTGTTTGTTGTGGGAGAGGACGAGGCAGGGGTGAGTGCTGCTCTGAAATCTCAGGCTCCCTGAAAGTGCTCCACGGATCCCACATGCCTGCAAAGCACTCTTGTTTTGTTTTTGCATTTCAGGTGTTAATTATAAGGAAGAGAATTAGGCATATAAAACAAATTACATTGGCAGCGTTTGCTTCACTCATTCACCACGGGGCCCAGGCGCCCCTAATGAGATGTGACTACAGATCATCGTGCTTCCTGCAAACAGCCAGTTGCTTCTAATGTGGCAGAGCCTTCCTTGTGTTGCCTGAGAATTAGCCACAGGTGTAGCATTTGACTTGGGCGAGCATCACCCGCCCAGGGGTGATTGGTTAGGTCAACAGGAGGAAGAGGAAGGGGGAGAAGAGAGAAAGCAAGAGGCAGATACCCAAGGCTTTAGAGCTTCCTCATAATTTCCATTAGGCGCTCCTTTTCTACCCCAAATAAATGCATAAGCCAAGAAAAAGCAGTGTATCTCTGTCCTTTCTATAGCAAGCAGTTCTGCACCTGCCACCAGATACAGGCAGTGAGTGGTTTTTTTTTTTTTTTTATCAGCATTTAATAATATTAATGTCCCCAGTGGAGAACAAACGTGCATTCTACCATGGGTCGAAAACTGTTTGTGGGCTAATTGGAAAACATTACTTAATGTTTTCTTTAATTAGAATTAATTACAAGACCCGAGTAAAGAAATAAGTCCATACGTGAGATTCTAAGACCTCACACTGTGATGTGAAATTTCCCTAGGAGAATTTGTCCTAAGAGAATACCTGTGGCAGCCTATAGAATATGTGTACGTAAATATCTGTCTTCCCTGTGAGCGTGACTCTTCTAACATTATTGAGATCAGCACAGGTATAATTGACTTACTGGCTTAAAAAAAGGAGAAATATGATATTGGATCAGAGGAGCCTACTTAGAGAGGGGCTGTGACTTCTTGGGTCAGTCAGCTACTCTAACGGCTATGTCATTTGGAGCCTCGGTTCTTTCATCTGTAAATGGCTGGACTAGAGTTCTCTAAAGTAATCCAAGCTTGAGCATTCCTGGTTTCTCGTTTCCTACCCTACGATTTTGTCTTGAGATTGCTAACCATGAGACATCAGAATTGAGGCGGGGGTAAGGAAAGTGTTTGAAATAATGGGACAGATCTAGAGAAGTTATTTTGATTGGAGTTGCAACTTTTTAAGATAGTCAGTGTATTTATCTCTGAAAACTGTGTTTTTAAAGGAGCAATACAGCAGTTTTTGAGCTGAGTCAAATGTGCCTCTGAGAACAATCCATTAACAACTTCTGACTACATATGAGTTTGGATGAATCAAGCTGTATTCTGCAAAACCATAGGTGCATGTAGGTACAACCATCCTGTGCTGTAAACATCTCCCAGACCATGTTCTGAGGACCAGAAGTATTCTGGGATCTCTAAGTTTGGATGCAGTGGAGAGGGAAATTCTGTGGTTAAAGAAATTTGGGGAGTGTTGAAACAAATTATTTTGCAGGTTTCTTCATAATAGGATCCACAGAGCATTTGTCATGCCAAGGGGCTGTGTGATTTTACTGGGGCATGCAGTTTGTGGTGTGTGATCGTCTTTGACTTTTGAACCCCTTTATGAGAATGTCAACAATTCATGGCAGACCAGTATCCTGGAGAATCAATTTAAGAAAAAACATGTTACATAATCAGAACAGGTTATTTTAAGATTTCAGCTAAAAGTCCAAGCAGAACAAGCTTAGAAGAAAGAGTAAACCAGAAAAATATAGAAAAATGTGGACTTTGATCAGTTTCCTTAGTGAAAGGATTCAAATAAGAATAATTATTGTTAGATTAAGTGCAATCAAATGATTTTTTTATAAGTGGGAAATGCAAAACCCAATGATATGTTAAGTAAATTTGATTTCTTTAAAAGAGAATTCTGTTTTGCTCTTAGAACATTTTTAAGTTGTGTCATTTAGAGGGCTATAGAAAAGATACATGATTGATAGCAATTTTATTTTTCCATTTTAATAGCTAGTAAATCAAAATCTCGGAGAAGGCAATGGCACCCCACTCCAGTACTCTTGCCTGGACAATCCCATGGATGGAGGAGCCTGGTANCCATCTACAAGGTCCTTGGACTACTCTTTCCCAAGTGGCTCAGATGATAAATCGTCTGTCTACAATGTGGGAGACCACTGGGTTGGGAAGATCCCCTGGAGAAGGAAATGGCAATCCACTCAAGGACTATTGCCTGGAAAATCCCATGGACAGAGGAGCCTTGTAGGCTACAGTCTATGGGGTCACAAAGAGTCAGACATGACTGAGTGACTTCACTTTAAGCAGGAATTTATCAAAAATTATTTGAAAGAATGGAAAAGACAGGTATATGTACTTTGTTCTGAGATCTGGGCCACTGTGATCATTTCTACTCTGTTAGATACAATCTTAGGGTTTATCCATGACTTTTTCCAGTGAACGAGTCTTGCTCAGTTCAGGTTAAATAAGACAGTTGCACAACTTGTTGGTCTCTTCAGAGTAAACATTTGCATCAACTTCAATTCTTTCCCTTATGGTTCTGACAGTTCCACACTTACCCTACAAATTGCAAAACTCTCTGGCTTTTTTTCCCTGTGCAAGGTCAATACCATTCTTGCAGCACAAAGATACATTTGTCCATCCCTTGACTGGTCTTTTGTAGAAGACCACTTTACTTCTTCCCTGCCGAGTGGTGGGTGTTAAGACCTGCTTCTAGGCCATTCTACCTGGCATTTGAAAAATCTGTTCTGTCTGACATTTGAAAAAATTGCCTTTTTATGCTTATTATCCTGTCCACTCTTTTAGAAGTCCCAGAATCCTGATGTCTTTTTGTCCATACGAAACCCACTGTGACTTGAAGCTGCCATTAAGGTCTGCACAATGCAGGCACCAATCAGGCCTCAAATACACTTGACCTACAAATTTTAGTTCAGAGGTGTATCAGCTTGATTCAGGGTCACCCATTAAAACTTGAACTCCAACCAGCCCTTTGAATTGGCTAAAAAGCTCCTTGATTGCCCTGATGAAATAGACCACCAGACATTACAGAGGGGAAATTCTGGATGCTAAAGTCATGGTTCTCATTTGGAGGGTATGGAGGTGGGGAAAACACTTTCCAAAGGCCAATACCAAGCTATACTTGCCTAATGAATCATAACCCAGAGCAGAGGCACCTCTTCCCTTCCTCTTGTTTTCCTATCAGAAAAAGCCATGGTGCCAAAGAGCAGAGTGGGTCGAGGGCACCGGCATCTGTGGTGGTAAGTGTGGCACCATTTTGATTGTGCCAAGGTTCAACAGATGTCAAGAGAGAAATTACTGGACAAGAAAGTTCCTGGATACAGGAGACCTGATTCAGCTATACTGTTCATTCCCTGTGTCTGGAAGTAATTGACTTACTCTCTTAACAAATTCTTAAATAGGAAATGTGCTAATGAGAATAGGTGCTTGATAAAAGTCTAGTGCCTGACTGTTCATTCTTGTTGTTGATGCTATTCATGCTATCGATGAAATGATGAAGAATTAGGTGTTATTATCTGCAGTGCCTTTGGAGAGTCCAAATGAACACTGGCTGCCTGGTTGAAGGTTGATTTATACTAAATACTTCCTGATTATGCTAACCACAAATCTCATGACCAAGTTGATTTCCCCTTTCCCCATTCTCAAATTTTTAGGAATACTCATTGACAGCATATTAACTCTCTTGAAAAGAAGCTTGGTAATATGTATAAATGGGATCAATTAAACAGAAGGTTTCCCTGGTGGCTCAAATGGTAAAGAGTCTGCCCAAAATGTGGGAGACCTGGGTTCGATCCCTGGGTTGGGAAGATCCCCTGGAGAAAGGAATGTCTACCCACTCCAGTATTCTGGCTTTGGAGAATTCCATGGACAGAGGAGCCTGGTGGGCTACAGTCTATGGGGTCGCAGAGAGTTGGACATGACTGAGTGACTTTCATTTTCACTAAACAGAGAGCTATCTAAAGAAATTGACAGACTCCTAAATTTTTTCTGTATCTGGGACAGTTGTTAACACTAAAATGTTATTTAGATGAAGTCAGAGTTCCTTTTTGTTCACTACTGAATTCTCAAGACCTAGCACAAAGCTTGGCACAGGAAGGTATTCAATAAATATTTGTTTAATGAATGAATTAATAATTAAATGCTACCTACATGTCTCCAGATAAATCATTAATGTGTCTCACCCTCATTTTTCTCTTCTATAATACAGTATTAATAATACTTAATCCTTGGAGTATTTGAAAAAAAATAGAGGTAGTGGATGCTTTGATTTGCAGCCTAGATTCTCTTTAAAGCATGAAGCGCTCATTCCCCACACTGTTGGGAGTTTAACAGCTGACAGCTCTCAACTGAGTCCCACTTTGTGATTTGTCTCAGTTGCAGAGAGCCACCTAGCCCAAGGTCATGCTCTGTCCCTGGGGCATCCCACCCTCAGTGCCTATCCATCACAGCTCCCGTCCTCCAACTCAGGATAACTCTGTTGAGCCATTTTAGCTCTAGAGTGCCCCCTGAGATCAGCTGAGGCCTTCAGTGGAACTGCATTGTAGTGCGACTTCTTTGTCAGCTTACTTCTGCTTCTCACCCCTCCCTTCCCTAGGTGTTGATCCCAAGAGCAAGCCCTAAGAAATTTCCTGCATTCTGATCTCTGTCTCAGCCTCAGTGTCTGCTTTCACAGAATCCAACCAGAAACGGAACATTGTTATTGTTGCTGTTCAGTCACTAAGTCATGTTCGGAGCATAGTGTATGCTAAATAAAACACTTGCTGGGTCTGGCAGCCAAAGAGGGGCAAGCATCCACTAGAATACATAGCTGTTCCTCCAAGCCCAAGAAGCGGGCTCTTTCATGAGTTCTGACAGTCCTAATAAAAGTGTTTTCTGTTAAATCCTAGTGGATGAAGATCAGGGAAGGAGTTACTGTATTGGCCTACCCACCGATGTCTCTCCAGTCAATATAGTGCAGTAAGTAAGCAGGTGGACTTTGGAATCAGACAGCCCTGAGTTCAGATACCAAGGTTGCCATCCACCAGTTATGCAACTTTTGGCAATTCATCTTTCTTACCCTCAGTTTCTTCATCTACAGAATGAGGATTATATGAATTCTTAACCTCCTAGGGTTGTATGAGAATTAAATGAGATAAAGTAGGCATTGCTCATAGCATGGGGCTAGTTAGTGCTTAATGAAAAGAGTTGTTATTATTCCATGATCAATGGAGATTTATAACACAATCAAGGCCCGGAAATGACTTTACAGATATAGAGAGCTGGCCTCTGATCATGTAGGCAATTGTAAACATCTCTGCGGTAAATACAGAGATGTATCAGGCCCAGATCCCACTCCAGGGAAGGACTTTGTACTCCAGCTCTCAGCTTGGTCTGGGTTTGCTTTAGCTGTGGGAAGCCACCTCAGCCCAAGAACCCATGACCTTTATAATGACTGAGGGGAAAGAGGGGAATAAAGTCCCAACCGTTTCAGTCCAACACAGGAGTGCTCCTGGGCTCCCCAGTAGAGGGGGGATTGATAGAGATTTTGTCCCCAGCCTGCACATTTCAACTTCTCACTCTGACCCATCCTGCTTCTGCATCCCCCTCTCCAGAGCTGTGGAGCCCTCATAAATAGGCTTCACCCCAAACCCCATCTCAGGGTCTGCTTCAAAGAATCCAGCCTATGACAAAGACTGGGAGTGCAATGAAGGGCACCTCTTCAGGTTCNACTCTGACCCATCCTGCTTCTGCATCCCCCTCTCCAGAGCTGTGGAGCCCTCATAAATAGGCTTCACCCCAAACCCCATCTCAGGGTCTGCTTCAAAGAATCCAGCCTATGACAAAGACTGGGAGTGCAATGAAGGGCACCTCTTCAGGTTCCACTTCCCCATAATGCCCTCCCCCACTCCCTTTGTTCATCCTTTTATCTTTCAATCTTATCCCTTTGTCTGTGTTTTGTACTCTCCATATTCAGAGCATTTCGTTTTAATGGTCTGTTGTACACAGCTTGTCCACGAGCTGTCAGGTCATGGCAGAAGCCTATTTAGACAAGTTGTCAGGTTGAACGGGAGAAGAAGAAAAAAAATCCTAAATCAATGTGTTTTCACATGCAATCACACGTGGGCTAATTTATCTGCAGCCGCGTTCTACCCTGCCAGTTTGGCATAAGGGTCCTCAGACAAGGGGGCTGCGAGTTGGCTGATTAACAGAGCGATTTTTATTGGGAGAAGGACAACACCATTGTTTTATGGTAATTATCACCATTTGAACCTGTGCACATGTGCTCATGGGGAAGATTAAAGGAAAGCCTCTGTATGGATGATGAAGCAGCTCAAAACACGCTCGGGCTCGAGGGCTAGAACTATTTAGAATATTAACTTTCTCTACCTTGGAAAAAGCCCCTGGGAGGCGACAGATTGGCTAACTTTTTAAATAGTCCTTGTGCCTTATCTGTGGGACTGAATGCAAGTGCGTTCTGTTTCCAGGGTTGGGAAAACAGTAGGATGACTTGCTTGGAGATTAACAGTCAAGTCCATTTCAAGGGTAAGAACAGAGCCAGTCTTTATGAGGTGTGAACTAGGCCATTCAACATCCTCCCTTACACGTTACAAAAACCAAAACCAAACCAAAATCCAAAAAGCAGCACTCAAACACGCATATGAAGTTTTTTTTTTTTTTTTTTTTTTTCAGAGTGTTGTGGCTGTGGTGGTTTTACACTTGAAACACACCACAAACTTCAAAATACTTACCAGGTGAATTGAAAACTCCAGCTGGGGGAAAACACAGACTTTAGTATTTTTTTTTCTTTGATATTTGATAATTCTCTTTGCATCTTTGTCCATTCCCACTGCCATATCTGAGTTTAGGACAAGGACAAAGCGAAATAAGTCTGTCACTGCAAGGCAAAGCAGACAAGCAGAGAGCTATAAAAATGGCTTGCCGACTGGAAATGGCTGTTTTAAGGGTTTGTGGTGTATGATTAACTTAAAAGAATCTTGCTCAAATTGTTAAGAACAAACTCTTTGGGGTCTGCAGGTGTATTGGTGGCTAGAATTAGAAACACACGGTAATGGGGACTATGACTTTTGGAGCTCGCCCCACTTCTACGACTTTCTCTGCTTTTTATTTTTATTCCCTTTACAAGTAAGAATCATTAAATTCTCTTCTTGTGGCTGGAGCAGGAGAGAGAAAGGGCAGGGGCATTTCTGAGAATCATTTTGTTAAGAAAACCCAGGCTCGCGGATCAAAACAGCTCTCTTCCCTCCCAAACGAACAAGAAAGATACATGTCTGGGCACTCTGGAACTCCTACCCAATCAAGAAATGCTTGCCCCATAAGGGAACATTGGAAAGTTGAGCTGCTAAGAGCTATTTTAGAGCCCACAACTAGGCTTCCATTCTGCTGCCATTTCTAGAATGTCTTAGAAAAACAGAGAGATTTATTTCATAATTGAAAAATAAAACATTGAACATGCAAATGTAATAGTTTGTTTTCACCTTTTATAAGGCCACTGAAAATTTTTGCTCAGGGAGAGGAAATCAATTCTCCATTAAAAGAAGATGCTCAGTGTAAATGTAAACAAGGCATATCATTTGCTTTGTAATTCTGAACTTAGATGATGTCTTAGAAAAACAGAGAGATTTATTTCATAATTGAAAAATAAAACATTGAACATGCAAATGTAATAGTTTGTTTTCACCTTTTATAAGGCCACTGAAAATTTTTGCTCAGGGAGAGGAAATCAATTCTCCATTAAAAGAAGATGCTCAGTGTAAATGTAAACAAGGCATATCATTTGCTTTGTAATTCTGAACTTAGATGAAACTGGCAATAGGATATGGACCAGATATGTTTCAGCTGCAGCTTCATGCCTGAGCTTTTCTTCTTCTTTTTTTTTTTTAATCATTATCTGATTTCTTTCGATTTACTGAAATTTTCTAGAAAACAAATTTTGGCCTCCATTCGGTTTTTCTCAAAATCACCAACGATTGTTGATTTACTCACTGATTCCTGTGGTATAGCCAGCCAGTGTCAAGTACTCTGCTAGACATGGGAAACAGAGCTAAAGGCACACCCTTTGTTTTCAGGTTGCATACGGTCTAAGGGAGGAGTGGGCAAAATGAGAATTATTGAGCCAGTGAGTTATGAGAACTGACACTTTGACAGAGTTTCCCCACTATCCCCCAGCTACTAGTCTGAGTGCTTCCATGTATCAAAATTCATCCTTATGACAACCCTATGAGGTTGTTGCTCAGTTGCCAAGTTGTGTCCGACTCTTTGTGACCCCATGAACTGTTGCACGCCAGGCCTCCCAATCCCTCACCATCTCCAGAGTTTGCCCAAATGCATGTCCATTGAATTGGTGATGCCATCCAACCATCTCATCCTCTGTCATCCCTTCTCCTACTGCCGTCAATCTTTCCCAGCATCAGGGTCTTTTCCAATGAGTCGATTCTTTGCATCAGGTGGCCAAAGTATCTGAGCTTCAGCTTCAGCATCAGTCCTTCTAGTGAATATTCAGGGTTTATTTCCTTTAGGATTGACTGCTTTATGATGTTACCTCCCCTGTGAGGTAGGCAACCTTATTAACTCCAGTTTTCACATGNGGCCAAAGTATCTGAGCTTCAGCTTCAGCATCAGTCCTTCTAGTGAATATTCAGGGTTTATTTCCTTTAGGATTGACTGCTTTATGATGTTACCTCCCCTGTGAGGTAGGCAACCTTATTAACTCCAGTTTTCACATGGGGAGAGGCACAGAAAGGTTATTTGCTGAAAATCACACAGCTAGTAAGTGGCAGAGCCAGAATACAAAGGCAGTCAGACAAGTTCAAAGCACATGCTCTTCCCCAATACTAGGGGTTGGGTGGGATTGAGGTGGGGGCTTGGAATGGGGAAGAGTCAAGGCAAGCTCTCCAGAAGAGATAACATAACAACCTCAAAAGTATCTCCATTGGCCATGTCAGGATGAATATGTATAAGGCAGAAGGCTGAGGGCAAGGAGCTAGTTTCCAGGACTTGGCTCCAGGGAAGAAGGATCCACAGTGCCTGAGGATGACAGTGCTGTAGGCCAGTGTTTCCACAACTGTGGTCTTGAAACCTTAGTGTTCTCTGAGACAATGGTGCACTCTTGGTCAAAGAGGGTTCCAGGATCAAATAAGTTTCCTCTATTGAAATGTTTGGTTCAACAGAGGAAAATGGGTTTCTTCAGATTTGAAAGGCCCTTAACAGACTCATCTACCCTGTGGAACACCAAGAGGGAAATAGAATCCGAGCACAAATACTTCCTTCATAGAAAGTCCTACGAAGACCTCATAGAATAAGTGGGTCCCAGAGAATGCAGTCTGTGAAATGATGCCTTCCAAGAGGCATGGAGAGGCTCAGGCAGGCTGGAACCCTGAGGCCTGGTCTGTCCCTTGACTGGATGGTAAGAGAAACCCTACACTGGGTGGCCGGTGTTGGGTTTGGTGTTCAGTGCCTTTTATTTTGTCAGTGACCCAGCTTGTGTCTAATTACTTGAGCTCTCTCCCTGCTCCTTTGGTCCCTGGTCTCCTCCTCAAGGTTCTGGACTGTTCTAGTTCACCTTGAGGACCTGTGAAGCCAGCCTGTTTATCTAGCAGATGGTCAATTTCTGAGGTTTGCAACCAAGAGAGCTGCCTGGTACACTCAGGATGTAGACTCCATCTCCTCTGGGCCCTTGTAGATGTTCCAGCTCCAGATCTGATGGCCAAGTCTAGTTCCTCTGGACTTGGCCTTTGGACATGAAGAATCTGTTAGCCTTAACTTTCTAGCTGGCTGAGCTTCTCCTGCTAGTTTTTCCTAACTAAACCTGCCCTATTTCTCCCTGCTCTTCCTTCCTCCTTTTCTCTCTCCCTCCTTCTCTTCTACCCTTCCCTCCTTTGACATTTACTATGCAAGTTCTATGGGAGCCACTGAATTAAACTTTAGTACTGTCTCACATGATTTCTGGTTCCAAACCAACTAGCTAAACTCGGGTCAAATGACTGTGCCATAGCTTGGTGGGTTGAGGGGCATAGTTATCGTAAGGGCACGTGTGAGGGGCTGTGTGAAAGACTAGACAAGAAGCATATCCTTCACATGTGGTTTGCAAGTGCATGTAGATCCTGTTGTGTGTAGATACTACTGGGATTCGTAAAATATATCTTAATTTATATGAATTAATATTGCTTGTCATGTATTTTTTAATCAAAGCCTACTAAAAGTGCTATTATCTTGTTCAGTTCAGTTCAGTTCAGTTGCTCAGTTGTGTCCAACTCTTTGTGACTCCATGGACTGCAGCATGCCAGGCTTCCCTGCCCATTACCAACTCCTAGAGCTTACTCAAACTCACGTCCATTGAGTCAGTGATGCTATCCAACTATCTCATCCTCTGTCGTCCCCATTCTCCTCCTGCCTTCAATCTTTCCCAGCATCAGGGTATTTTCAAATGAGTCAGTTATTCGCATGAGGTGGCCAAAGTATTGGAGTTTCAGCTTTAGCATTAGTTCTTCCAATTAATATTGAGGACTGATTTCCTTTAGGATGGATTGGTTGGATCTTCTTGCCATCCAAGGAACTCTCAAGAGTAATGTCTATGAATTCTTTGATATTGAAAGAGGGGAGGTCCTTTAATCTGCCTTAATCTCAGGCTTTGGAGTCATCCAAACTTGGGGTCAGATTTCACTTCTGTCACGTATTAGCTCGGTGACTTTGGGCAAGTTGCTTAACTTTGAAAACCTTAATTCCCTTACCTGAAAATGGAAATCATACCTCCTTCATGGGTTTCCACGGAGATGAAATGAAGTCATAAATGTAAATCATCAGACAAGTTGCATTGTGGCTTGATAAATAATTATTGATATTGTTAGGAAGAAATAGAAAGGAGGTGGGGGAGGAAGAGAGAGGAGAGTGATGGAAAAGCATTAGCCATGAGCTAGGTAGGAGATGGGGATACCAAGGGAGATGGAAAACAGCTTTCTCTGCCATTATACATCTTCTGCCATATCTTTGACTCTTCTGAGGTTTAGCGGAAGTTCATAAACTGAAAAGAACAAGCAACATTCTGACAGACATGCTGACCAACGCTAGGAGACACTTGTGTTTTTGCTACCCCACATCTGAGCCACGTTCCTATATTCCTGGATGGAGTTTGGTGGGAGAAAAAGGAGGCGGGCGGCACCCAGTGTTTAGTGGTGACTTCCAGTGACGGTGGCAGCGATCAGAGGCGGCAGTGCTTGGGATTCTTGCTGCACTAACCTATATGTGCTGGTGGTCATGAGCTACTTTTATCATCTCATCTTCTTGCTTTTTTGTCAAGTCTGTGAGCTAATCAAGATCTTACCCACAGATTCTTCTTCAGCCTCAGTTCTCTAGGGTCAGTTTCTGAGGTTTGCAAACAAGCGAGCTGCCTGGTACACCCAGGATGTAGACTCCATCTCCTCTGGGCCCTCTTAGATGTTCTGGCTCCAGATCTGATGGCCAAACCAGAGCTTTTCTGCCCGGCCACCTTTACATGGCAGAGACATTGTGAATGACATTCTGTCCTGGTTCTACAGCCTGTCTGCCAGCGTGTTGGTGGCAGAGACCCCACCATACTGTATTTTCTCTCTGTCCTTCTATGTCTGTCTAGCTGTCATGGTGGTGGGACCGGGGGGGACAGTGGAGGAATGTGCAGCAAGGTCCTAACTGGTGGCTCTGTTTTACTGATGAATTATCTTTGTAGGGTCACTCTGTTGCAGAGATGACAGCAGTTAAACCGACATGTGGGGTGGCAGACAATCTCCCTACTCTGTCCTCTTCTCCCTCCCTCCACATATTGTCCCCCAAGAATTGGCCCTCCAGGACACCCTATGGATGTGCTGGTCCAGCTCACGCTCTTGTTTGTTGTGGGAGAGGACGAGGCAGGGGTGAGTGCTGCTCTGAAATCTCAGGCTCCCTGAAAGTGCTCCACGGATCCCACATGCCTGCAAAGCACTCTTGTTTTGTTTTTGCATTTCAGGTGTTAATTATAAGGAAGAGAATTAGGCATATAAAACAAATTACATTGGCAGCGTTTGCTTCACTCATTCACCACGGGGCCCAGGCGCCCCTAATGAGATGTGACTACAGATCATCGTGCTTCCTGCAAACAGCCAGTTGCTTCTAATGTGGCAGAGCCTTCCTTGTGTTGCCTGAGAATTAGCCACAGGTGTAGCATTTGACTTGGGCGAGCATCACCCGCCCAGGGGTGATTGGTTAGGTCAACAGGAGGAAGAGGAAGGGGGAGAAGAGAGAAAGCAAGAGGCAGATACCCAAGGCTTTAGAGCTTCCTCATAATTTCCATTAGGCGCTCCTTTTCTACCCCAAATAAATGCATAAGCCAAGAAAAAGCAGTGTATCTCTGTCCTTTCTATAGCAAGCAGTTCTGCACCTGCCACCAGATACAGGCAGTGAGTGGTTTTTTTTTTTTTTTTATCAGCATTTAATAATATTAATGTCCCCAGTGGAGAACAAACGTGCATTCTACCATGGGTCGAAAACTGTTTGTGGGCTAATTGGAAAACATTACTTAATGTTTTCTTTAATTAGAATTAATTACAAGACCCGAGTAAAGAAATAAGTCCATACGTGAGATTCTAAGACCTCACACTGTGATGTGAAATTTCCCTAGGAGAATTTGTCCTAAGAGAATACCTGTGGCAGCCTATAGAATATGTGTACGTAAATATCTGTCTTCCCTGTGAGCGTGACTCTTCTAACATTATTGAGATCAGCACAGGTATAATTGACTTACTGGCTTAAAAAAAGGAGAAATATGATATTGGATCAGAGGAGCCTACTTAGAGAGGGGCTGTGACTTCTTGGGTCAGTCAGCTACTCTAACGGCTATGTCATTTGGAGCCTCGGTTCTTTCATCTGTAAATGGCTGGACTAGAGTTCTCTAAAGTAATCCAAGCTTGAGCATTCCTGGTTTCTCGTTTCCTACCCTACGATTTTGTCTTGAGATTGCTAACCATGAGACATCAGAATTGAGGCGGGGGTAAGGAAAGTGTTTGAAATAATGGGACAGATCTAGAGAAGTTATTTTGATTGGAGTTGCAACTTTTTAAGATAGTCAGTGTATTTATCTCTGAAAACTGTGTTTTTAAAGGAGCAATACAGCAGTTTTTGAGCTGAGTCAAATGTGCCTCTGAGAACAATCCATTAACAACTTCTGACTACATATGAGTTTGGATGAATCAAGCTGTATTCTGCAAAACCATAGGTGCATGTAGGTACAACCATCCTGTGCTGTAAACATCTCCCAGACCATGTTCTGAGGACCAGAAGTATTCTGGGATCTCTAAGTTTGGATGCAGTGGAGAGGGAAATTCTGTGGTTAAAGAAATTTGGGGAGTGTTGAAACAAATTATTTTGCAGGTTTCTTCATAATAGGATCCACAGAGCATTTGTCATGCCAAGGGGCTGTGTGATTTTACTGGGGCATGCAGTTTGTGGTGTGTGATCGTCTTTGACTTTTGAACCCCTTTATGAGAATGTCAACAATTCATGGCAGACCAGTATCCCTGAGAATCAATTTAAGAAAAAACATGTTACATAATCAGAACAGGTTATTTTAAGATTTCAGCTAAAAGTCCAAGCAGAACAAGCTTAGAAGAAAGAGTAAACCAGAAAAATATAGAAAAATGTGGACTTTGATCAGTTTCCTTAGTGAAAGGATTCAAATAAGAATAATTATTGTTAGATTAAGTGCAATCAAATGATTTTTTTATAAGTGGGAAATGCAAAACCCAATGATATGTTAAGTAAATTTGATTTCTTTAAAAGAGAATTCTGTTTTGCTCTTAGAACATTTTTAAGTTGTGTCATTTAGAGGGCTATAGAAAAGATACATGATTGATAGCAATTTTATTTTTCCATTTTAATAGCTAGTAAATCAAAATCTCGGAGAAGGCAATGGCACCCCACTCCAGTACTCTTGCCTGGACAATCCCATGGATGGAGGAGCCTGGTAGGCTGCAGTCCATGGGATTGCAAAGAATCGGACATGACTGAGCAACTTCACTTTCACTTTTCACTTTCATGTATTGGAGAAGGAAACGACAACCCACTCCAGTGTTCTTGCCTGGAGAATCCCGGGGACGGGAGAGCCTGGTGGGCTGCCGTCTATGGGGTCGCACACAGTCGGACATGACTGAAGCGACTTAGCAGCAGCAGCAGCAGCAAATCAAAATCTATTCACATAAAGAAGGAATTGTATTTTCCTTGTGCTAAGAAACCAGCAGGTAAATGTCTTAGTGTCATAAAGGGGATTGTTGGTGTGATGTTCTTGTTATTAACATGAGTTAGGTATGATATATCCAAAGAAATTCTATTTTGCAAATAAGCATTAAATAAGGCCTCCTCTAGAGAACAAAGATGACCCCTGGAATGTAGTTAGCAAGACAACCAGTAAAGATGTAAGAGTCAAAAGTTACCAGGATAAGGATATTTCTTATGCAAGTAGAAAATTCTTTTTTCCCAAAGTCATAAGATTGTGCCTATCAACAAAACAGATGTCTCAGGAAGAAATTTTAAAGCAAGTAAAAAATTTCATCCTGAGCATGAAGAGTTTGTGTACTCATTTGTTAGAAATGCCATCTAAAACTCAATTTATTATTTTTTATTTTGATTAACAATATGTCTTTGTTCCCTTTCTTCTTCCCTTCCCCATGTTGCTTAGCACCCATTATCAGTGATGTCAGGAGGAAGGGAAAAAGAAAGGATTAAAAAATACCACAGAATAATTTATCAGAAGGAGTACTTCCTGAATGCACTGTAATTTTGCTCTCAAGTAAGAATTTTAAACCTTCACTGAGTGATTCTTTGTCTCCTGGGAAAAGGAGGTTTCCCTTCCTGGGTGGGTCAGCGCTCCCGTCTGCCTCACACCAGACCATCCCTCATCGTAACTGCGGCTATTATGCTGCTAGTTGAAAAGACCCTGGATTTATGCTGTACAGCATGGGCAAATGGGACACTGGCCTGTAAAGTTTGATTGATCGGATCTATAGGAGGCTGTCTGAATGCCACCGAGGCATGTGGCTGGTGTTCCTTAGTCCCTGCAGCAAGCTGCCATGGTGGGGCTGAGCTGGGCCACTTCAGGCAGCCTGTACTTCTCAACCTCACTCAGCTTAGCTGTGGTGACACAGGCCAGGGGCAGTGCAAGCTATTTGGGGCTGTGTGCTAACCATGAATGACAAATACCTTTGCCCCTAGCTCGTGCTTCCCAGCGGTAGATTCTTAACTAGAAACAGTGGGAAAACCACCCTTCTCCTCCAAAGGGGGCTGCAGAGGTGAGGCCTGACTTGTATTTCACATTGTAATGAAAAGATGGTTACACGCCAGCAGGATATTAAAACTATAAATACTGTAAAAGATGACTTGGCAAACACTGTTTCTTCAGAGAAGTCTTTTCTAATGCCTCAGACTGGGTGAGGACCCTCTGTTATATAATGTTATATGATCATTTCTTTCTTTGTGGCATTCACAGGTATTGTCATAAATGAATGCATTATTTAATTATTTCTTGTGCTAAGTCACTTCAGTCGTGTTTGACTCTCTGCGACCCTGTGGGCAGCAGCCCACCAGGCTCCTCTGTCCATGTGACTCTCCAGGCAAGAATACTGGTGTGAGTTGCCATTTCAATTATTTCTTATTGGCCCCCAAATAGTTAATGTTAATTCCACATGGATAAAGATCTCTCTGTCCTGCTTCCTAACACTCAGGGCAAAATACATTTTTAGCCCTGCCCTGCCCTGCCTTCCCCTTTCCTTCTCTCCCCTTGCCTTCATGAATAATTTAGTCCTAAAGCCATTAGGTCGGGGCAGAACAGGATAGGTATCCCTGGTGGCAAGGGGAGTGGCTGTGGAGGCGTACATCTAGATGTCAGAGTTCTTGCAGGGGGAGGATGGCATCCATGCCCTCACACAACCAGAGGAAGGGCTCCTATAACTTACATCCTGTAACAGGAAACTCTTGGCCTACTCAGCCACTTTGGGAAGCAGGGAGAGGCCCATCAAATTTTGAGTGCAATTAGACAAAACATCTGTTAGACTGATTTTTTTTTTCATTGTTTCAACCAGTTCTTGTGGCCTTGTAGAGACAGACCATTAGTTAATTTAGTTTGATGGCCAGTAGTGTATGTGCTAATTGAATTTTTGACTGGATGTTTGGGAATCATAAAAAGATATATTTGTGTGTGTGTGTGGTGAAACAAAATGACCACAGCCTTTGAAATCAGACAGATTTAGCTTTAGCCTCAGTTTCCTCATTGATATAATAGGATTGATAATAGATTTGCTTGCAGAATTGTGTTAATTACATAAAATAAGCTGTCCATATTCATTAATTAGAGACTCTTGACATAAGATGCTCAAAGACAAGGGTGCTTCATATTCTTTGTGCCATGGACCCCCTTGACAGTCTTGTGAACCCTATGGATTCTTTCTTAAAAGAATGTTTTTAAAATGCTTCAAAAGTATACAGAATTAAAAAGGGGACCAATTTCATTGAAATATGGTTATCAAAATAGTAGTAAACACACTTGTGATATAGTAATTTATATGTTCTATTGATATATTCAATGGCAAGATCTAGTGACAGATCCCATAACTGCCAAAATTTCGAGGCAGAGACGGGCATAAATGATATTCTGAACAACTGTTCTGACACAAACAAATCTGTGATATTTATTGGTAGCAAAGACATAACAACTACTATTAAAACTGGGGTCTGTTTCCTATACTTATAAACAAACAATGCTACATTTTAGTTAGCGGTTAGCTTCTATAAAAATGTCAGAGTTTTCCCATCTAAGTTCACAGACCTCTGAATGCTAGTGTCAAATTTCTCCATGGAGTTCAGGTTTAAAACCCTGACTCAAACTAACATTAGGCTTCCCTGGTGGCTCAGTGGTAAAGAATCCTTCTGCCAGCGCAGGAGACGTGGGTTCAGTCTCTGGGTCGGGAAGATCCCCTGGAGAAGGAAATGGCAACCCACTCCAGTATCCTTGCCTGGAGAATCCCATGGGCAGAGGAGTCTGACGTAGTCCATGGGGTCAGAAGAGAGTCTGATATGACTTAGCAACTAAACAATAAGATAGCACTGACTTACAGAAATCTTTTTACGCCTCTCACCTTTTCTGAAAGTTAGTACACAGAGCCTCTCTGAAGGCTAAAGAACTTTCTGCCCTCTAACTGCCATCATGGGCTTGTCTTCACCTGGGGATTCTGGAGCCAAGTCTGGAGGCCACCTGTGTCCTCCTCTGTTGTATATTTGATGTGCCAGGGCCTGACCCAGTGGAGCCTGGGTATGCTTAGACCTTTGAAATGTCCAGAACAAGGTGCCTCTGCTTGCTCACTGAGGCCGAGTGTATTCCCATCACTCGCCAAGCTAGCTAGGCTTGCTTCTGAGGAAATTCTAATGTAGCCATAGCCACTTGTGTTTAAAAATGATCTCCCTTGCCTCCAGCAAATTATTTGTCCTCTGAACTTTATTTATAAACACCCCCATGGTTAAGGCATCTGTTTCTTCACATTCATTTCCCCAGCTCCGGTCTTCCTAGCCCAGAAGGACAGTTTCAGCCTGCGGGTAGGCCAGGTGAGAGAAGCAGGTAGCCTGTGAATGAGGCTGGGAAAAGAAAGGCTCACCACAGGCCCCACCGAACAGGCAGATGGCAACGCCAGGGAAGCGCTCTTTCCATCCTCACCTCCTCTGGAGGTTCGGGGGAAGTAAAATTGAAACAGGATTTTTGCCTCTGCTCAGGCTGTAGAAACAAAGGAGGTGGAGCAATGAAGAATCCAAGAAGAAAATAAAAGCCCCAGTTTCTACATCAGAAAAAAAAAGCTACAAAAGTTGGAAGAAAATATCTCCTTGCTTTTATCATGGATAAGGATAAAGAATACATATGGCTTCTTCTGCTTGGAAGCTAGCCTCTCACATCAGCTTGGAAGAAATGATGAAGAAACAACACAGACTTTGCAACTTTGCAGTTCAGTTCAGTTCAGTTCAGTCGCTCAGTCGTGTCCAACTCTGTGACCTTATGATTTGCAGCACGCCAGGCCTCCCTGTCCATCACCATCTCTCGGAGTTTACTCATGTCTATCGAGATGCCATCCAGCCATCTCATCCTCTGTCATCCCCTTCTCCTCCTGCCCCCAATCCCTTCCAGCATCAGAATCTTTTCCAATGAGTCAACTCTTCGCATGAGGTGGCCAAAGTATTGGAGTTTCAGCTTTAGCATCAGTCCTTTCAATGAACACCTAGGACTGATCTCCTTTAGAATGGACTGGTTGGATCTTCTTGCAGTCCAAGGGACTCTCAAAAGTCTTCTCCAACACCACAGTTCAGAAGCATCAGTTCTTCAGTGCTCAGCTTTCTTCACAGTCCAACTCTCACATCCATACATGACCACAGGAAAAACCATAGCCTTGACTAGACGGACCTTTGTTGGCAAAGTAATGTCTCTGCTTTTGAATATGCTATCTAGGTTGGTCATAACTTTCCTTCCAAGGAGTAAGCGTCTTTTAATTTCATGGCTGCAGTCACCATCTGCAGTGATTTTGGAGCCCACAAAAATAAAGTGAAGCTTAGAGAGGTTAAATAACTTGTCTAAGGTCACACAGCAAACAGAGAAGAAAATTGGACCTGTAAGAAAAAGGACGAGGGGACAGATAGTTTTGAGGGGAAGGGAGGAGGGGTGATGAGAAAAGAGAATAGGAGCAAGAGTGAATTCCAAAATTTCAGCTGAGGAGCTTATAAATAATAGTAATAATCAATATTTATTAGGGCTTTTTATGATTCCCCATGAAGGAGATGATAGTACCTCCGTTTTGCTGGTGGGCTTTTTGAGCCCAAGAGAAGAACAGCAACCTACCCAGCAGTTTGCTACTAGTAATGGTGTATCTGCAGCCTAAATTCACTTGTGTCAAATTCTGAATTGTATTGTTGAACAAAAGTTGACGCAGTGGATCAGAACTTGTATTACTAGGATGATTGGTGTTGTAGGTGAGAGTAAATTTTAATTTCAAACTTGTGTAACCGTTGAAGTTATTGGAGAGATTCACGGGGAGGGTGTGCTGCAGGTGATGCTTGATCCAGCAGCCTACAAAACACCAAGCTCCAATTTCTTTCATCTCTGCCTTGCAGGACATCAGCTTCATTTTCACACGTGCCCTAGTGGTGCCACCCCTTCCCTCCACTCCCGACTCTTGGTGCTTTCCTTACGAATGGCTGTTGTGCAGTTGCTCAGTCTTGTCCGACTCTTTGTGGCCCCATGGGCTGCAGCACACTAGGCTTCCTGGTCCTTCACCGTCTCCCGGAGCTTGCTCAAACTGATGCCCGTGGAGTCAGTGATGGCTCAGTATAAAACGGCTAAGACACCTGTAAACCCCATATCCTCACTCTGTATCACTGGGGACGAGGGAGCATGTGTCCTTGCAGTGATTGGGTTGATTTGGACCACATTCTGGAGCTGCTGATTAGCAGACTCTTTCCCTGGAGCTTTGCCCTAAGCATGTGGCTGACCAAAGGATTTGTGTAAGAACAGGAGCTCCCACTGTTATCAAAGAAGGGAAAATATGTGTGGGCCTTGGACAACTCATATCCACTGCAGCATGACTTTTGGGAAAATGTCTTGCCTTGCCTCGGTTTCCTTATCTGTGCAATGGGGATAACAGCTGTGCTACTTCTCCTGAGGGCTGAGTGATGAGCATGGCCCATCCTGCTCAGAACATGCTGGCATTGAGCGAGGTAAGAGTACCATGTGACACCACACAGTGGAAGTTATATGAACTCCCAAAGTTTGTGGGCTAAGCAGGCTTGGACCGTGTTCCACAGATCCTTGAATTTCAACGCTGGGGAGAGAGGGACATAAAAGGGTGACAAACATGTCTTGCGAAGAAAAGCCTCAATTGCGGAGATCAGGGGTGCCTTTCTTTCTCTTAAGATTTTCTTGGACCAGAGCGCTGGAAATGCAGAGCCTGGGCCAGTGCTGATGTTCATGTTCTACACTGCGTCTCCTGTCACAGAACTTTGTTTCCCAGTGGTGGAGCTGACTGTGGCTCAGGTCCTGAACTCCTTATTGCCAAATTCAGATTTAAATGGAAGAAAGTAGGGGGAACCACTAGACCAGGTATGACCTAAATCAAATCTCTTACGATTATACAGTGAAAGTGACAAATAGATTTAAGGGATTAGGTCTGATAAGAGGGCCTGAAGAACTATGGACAGATGTTCCTGACATTGTACAGGAGGCAGAGATCAAGACCATCCCCAAGAAAAAGAAATGCAAGGAGGCACAATGGTTGAGGAGTTCTTGCAAATAGCTGAGAAAGCAAGAGAAGCTAAAGGCAAAGGAGAAAAGGAAAGATATGCCCATTTGAATGCAGAGTTCCAAAGAATAGAAAGGAGAGATTAAAAAGCCTTCCTCAGTGATCAGATGCAAAGGAATAGAGGAAAACAATAGAATGGGAAANATGGGAATTGACCTAAAACATATTTGCAAAGTGATATTCTAAGAATTCTGTGGCTTTGAACAGCGCACATCTTCCTGAGCCTCAGTTTCCTTGTTTAGGAAATTAATGGAATAAATGATGGAATAAATGATCTCCCTTTGAGATTCTATTATTTTCAGGCCCTGGATTATGGTTTCTTTCTCCCTCATCAGATGTGTATAAGAGACAGGTTCTAACTGTTGCTTCCTGACCTGCATACAGATTTCTCAAGAGGCAGGTTAGGTGGTCTGGTATTCCCATCTCTTTCAGAATTTTCCACAGTTTATTGTGATCCACACAGTCAAAGGCTTTGGCATAGTCAATAAAGCAGAAATAGATGTTTTTCTGGAACTCTCTTGTTTTTTCCATGATCCAGCAGATGTTGGCAATTTGATCTCTGGTTCCTCTGCCTGTTCTAAAACCAGCTTGAACATCTGGAAGTTCACGTATTGCTGAAGCCTGGCTTGGAGAATTTTGAGCATTATTTTACTAGTGTGTAAGATGAGTTCAATTGTGCGGTAGTTTGAACATTCTTTGGCATTGCCTTTCTTTGGGATTGGAATGAAAACTGACTTTTTCCAGTCTTGTGGCCACTGCTGAGTTTTCCAAATTTGCTGGCATATTGAGTGCAGCACTTTCACAGAATCATCTTTCAGGATTTGAAATAGCTCAACTGGGATTCCATCACCTCCAGTTACTGTTGTTATGCCCATCTCTGTATCTAGTAGCTGAGCTTTTCACAAACTCCCTCATGCCTCTTTTGGGAAGGAAGTGGAAGAAACTGGGTCACTTGGAGTTGAAAACAGAGAAAGGAGAGAAGTGTAGTTTTGTGCTGGAGAGTCCTGGGCAAGGACTCCCTGAGGTAGCTTCTCGATGTATTACATTAACAGTGCAAACTGTTCACTGAGAGAGCAGAGAGCGCTCTTGGCAGGCAGGAGAGGAAAAAGATGGTGTGCTAGACAGCTTCCAACTCTGTCTGAGGAAAGGATTTCCTCGTCTAAGGCACCAAGCATTAGTAGCAGTTCCAGGCCCCTGGGTAAAAGAGGACAGAAGGAAGAGAGGACGATTAATTAAAAATGCAGACTGACCCTGAAATGATCAAATGAGTACTAATGACTCCCATAGCTTCCTTGGTAGAAAAGAAATTATGCTAAATGCTTAGAACCACCACAAAGGTCCCTATCAGGCTACTTTTCTGACTTTTCTAGTTTAGCTAAAGTCTCATGCCTGATTTTTACCATGCAACACAGTCAAATTTCAGGCCTTTGGAAATGTCAGTGTGTTTATCTGTAAGATAAACTTTCTCTGACTATAGTTATAGCTATCCTCAGTCGAGGACATGTTATACAACCGAAGTGGGGGCCTTCTGAGATAGAATGAAGGGGAAGATTCTGTAACCCCAACGCTGAGATCTTTCCTCTTCTTCTGTTTCTTTAAGCAATGTTGCCATTTTCTATGGACAAAAGCCATACTTCTTCACTGTAGATCATTAAGTACATAAAGGGAAGAAGAGAGAAAGGGAAAATGTAGCCTCTAGTTTTACTACCCAGAACTGCCCATGGTTAACAGCTTATCTTCTTTATTTCTTCTCTTTCCTTGGTTTCAATTTTGTCGATAACATAGATTAGATTAGATTTATTCAAAGCTATTTGTTGATGGGAAGAGAAACTGATGGAGGTCACTCTTTTGGCTGCAGGCTGCTCACAGTTCAGTGCATCACACAGTTGGTCACTTGCCTGACCTCCCCCATTGGATGATGAGTAACTTGATTGCCACAAGCAGTGAGACCCTCCTGCTTGGCACCCCTTGCCATTTTGGATGGCCCTCTCTTATCATATTGTCAGTTCTTGAAGTGCTATTTTTTTCATTCTTTTAACCAACAAGTTTCAGCTCCTACTTTAGGTCAGGGCCAATGCCAGCTGCTTTAGCATACTTTTTTTATTTAGTTTGGCTCATTTTTATATTCTTAGGGTGGGGCCACTGCCTGGCACCCAGGAAGTTGAATTTTAAAACTAAGGTATTTTGGAAGGAATGTGAGCACTGGAGTTAGACTGAGTTTGAATCCCAGCCCTTCTGTATAGCTGTGTGACCTTGGGCCAGGGGTTAAACCTCTCTAAGCCTCAATGTCCTCATTTGTAAAATAGGTATAATACCGTCTTCAATAGAGGCCCATGGTGAAGATGAAACAAAATGATAAATGGAAAATTGTGGCTCATGCTGTGTTCCATACATAGAAAATGAATGAATGAATGAAAAAATAATGAATGACTGATTAGAGTCCAAGAAATCAATCCAAGGGTTACTCTGTATGTTTACATGGAAAAAGAGGAAGAACCGAGACTCAGCCTTTGGGCCCCAGGACCTTCAGTCTCTCCCCTTCAAACTCGGTCTCAGGAGAGGTACTAACATGAGCCACTGAATTTTAGGTGTGAGTTTAGGTGGACATGCCTCTCTGAGAAACATTTGCATTTTCAATCAAATTTCTAATTGTCTTGTTTAAGTAATGTTTTGGAAAATTTTAGAGGGTTCACTTTTTCCCCTGGAGCCCATCTGTGAACCCTCTGCCACCCATTAAGGACCCCTTATGTCTCAACAAGTATTGATTGGGAGGTCACAGAGAAGTGATAAGAGACTTGTTTGGTAGGATGCATTTTAATTGCAAGCAAATCAAGATACAATTTTAGTAATTGAGGCAGGAAGCAATAACTGCCTGTACTCTGGTGGTGCCCGTCTGTGTGGAAAGGAAAAACAGATTCCAGAGAACTTAAATGGTGAGAGTTTAGCATCATGAGGTCTAACCAGATGTGAGGAGAGAGACAAAAAGAACAATTCAGAGAGACTGTCAGCTTCAAATCTGAGCAGCCAAGGTAATAGCACTTCCCCTGTGACCTATAAGATAGCACAGAGGGGAGCTGGCTCTCTGGGTGAATAGGTGATAAATATGGTTGTGCATGTCTACATGCATACTCAGTCACTCAGTTGTGTCTGACTCTGCTACCCCATGGACTATAGCTTGCCAGGCTCCTCTGTTCATGGAATTTTCTACGTGAGAATACTGGAGTGGATTGCTATTTCCTACTCCAGTTGTAGCCATGAAGAATTTGCAGTGGTTGGGAAGCAGCCAGGGTAGGGGGGATGTCTGCCAAGCAGTTGTCATTGTTCAGTCACTCAGTCACGTCTGATTCTTTGTGACCACGTGCAGTATGGCACGCGAGGCTTCCCTGTCCTTCACCATTTCTCCTGGAGTTTGTTCAAACTCATGTCCATTGAGTCATGATGCCATCCAACCATCTCATCCTCTGTCACCCCCTTCTCTTCCTGCCCTCAGTCTTTCCCAGAATCAGAGTCTTTTCCAATGAGTCAGCTCTTCACATCAGGTGGCCAAAGCACTGGAGCTTTAACTTTAGCATCAGTCCTTCCAATGACTATTCAGGGTTGATTTACATTAGGATTGACTCGTTCAATCTCTACTGTCCAAAGGACTCTCAAGAGTCTTCTCCAACACCACAGTTCAAAAGCATCAATTCTTCAGTGCTCAGCCTTCTTTATAGTCCAACTCTCATACTGGTACATGACAACTGGAAAAACCATAGCTTTCACTAAACTAACCTTTGTTGGCAAAGTGATGTCTCTGCTTTTTAATATGCTGTCTAGGTTTGTCATAGCTTTCTTTCCAAGGAGCAAGCAGTTAGAAATGCAAGGTCCTCAGATGGTTTCATAGCTGAATTCTGCCAAAAATTTATAGAAGAGCTAACACCTATCCTACTCAAACTCTTCCAGAAAATTGCAGAGGAAAGTAAACTTCCAAACTCATTCTATGAGGCCACCATTACCCTAATACCAAAACCAGACAAAGATGCCACAAAAAAAGAAAACTACAGGCCAATATCACTGATGAACATAGATGCAAAAATCCTTAACAAAATTCTAGCAAATGGAATGAAGCAGCATATTAAAAAGATCATACATCATGACCAAGTGGATTTTATCCAGGGATGCAAGGATTCTTCAATATTTGCAAATCAATCAATGTGATACACCACATTACAAATTGAAAGATATAAACCATATGATTATCTCAATAGACGCAGAGAAAGCCATCCATTTATGACAAATTCAACATCCATTTATGACAAATTCAACATCCATTTATGACAAAAACACTCCAGAAAGCAGGCATAGAAGGAATATACCCCAACATAATAAAAGCCATATATGGTTAACCCACAGAAAACATTATCCTCAATGGTGAAAAATTGAAAGCATTTCCCCTAAAGGCAGGAACAAGACAAGGGTGCCCACTCTCACCACTACTATTCAACATAGTTTTGGAAGTTTTAGCCACAGCAATCAGAGAAGAAAAAGAAATAAAAGGAATTCAGATTGGAAAAGAAGAAGTAAAACTCTCTCTGTTTGCAGATGACATGATCCTCTACATAGAAAACCCTAAGGACTCCACCAGAAAATTACTAGAGCTAATCAATTAATATAGTAAAGTTGCAGGATATAAAATTAACACACAGAAATCCCTTGCATTCCTATACACTAAATTGATTTAGAAATCTTCATCTCACCATGTGAGATGGGAGGAGCCAGGAAGGTGAATACATTGCCTTAGAAAAACAATGTGGAAAAATTCATATAGGACCAGGTATTGAATTTTGAAATAAAGCCTATTTTAGGGTCCAAACTACAAGAAATTAAGAGAGAGAGAGAGATTGCCAAACAGGGGGGATATCTCAGTAAAGAGTGGACTACCCAGCCAGAAGAACGAGGACCCAGGCACATTTCAAAAGACTGAGACAGATGGAGACTAAGACGGGCCTTACCTCCTGCTGATGCCGAGCCATGAGCTGAGATCCTGCCCAGGAGAAGGAGAGGGGGAAGCTCAGGGAATTCTGAGTTTGTTTGAGTTTTAATCTGGATGACTGAGAAAATCACTGAAGTGTCTGACAGCCCATTAGTGATCAGACTATGTTTTCTGCTTCAGACAGATGGGAGTACCAGATAGAATTTAAGCCCAGTTTATAGGAAATTTTAAAAAGGTACGATTTTGTATAACCTGAGTGACGATAAAATTCATACTGTCCAAACCATAATAGCTTGAATGCAGAAAAACACCTATTGTCTTCTCTCTTGACAGGTGTATTGATAAAGCCCCCTTCCATTATCTGATTTGATTTTCTTCATGAAACAGGCAAAGCAGGTATCAAAGTTCCATTTTACAGATGTGGAAACTGAGGCTTGGAAAGAGAAAGGAACATTGCCAAAGTCACAGGGTTTGTGAGTGACCATGCAAGAACCATAACCCAGGGCTTAGGCTACTGAGTCAGAGTTTCTTCTATACCAGAACCTCTTTTAAGGATAAGGGCAGGGTTTCTTAACAGCCTCTTGGGAATCTATTCAGTTTATTTCTTTCAGGTTACATAACCCAAGTGATAGAATCTAAAGGATCTTTGGGGTTAATGTGCTGACAATTGTGCTTATTAATTGTTGTAAAATAGGAGTGTTGCATGTGTGTGTGTGTGTGTGTGCGTGCATTTTGGATAAGAGAATTCAAAGATGATTTTGAACCATGGGCCTTTCAGCATCTCTCAAAGTGTGGGATAAGGTAGCAGCTAAAAGCACTGGCTTTCTTTGTGAATCTGGACACATTCTCTCCCTTCCCTTTGCCTCTGCTTGTTACCTGTAAAATGAGGATGATAATACCTATTTTGTAGGGAGGCTAAGAAGATTAAATGGGGTCATTTGCATAAAGTCCCTGGCTCTCAGATCTTCCTGTTGTGAGCACACCACACCCTGTGGCCAATACAAGCAGTACCTGGTGGAAGGCCGCCCAAGATGGTTGCTCTCCTTTCAGGTCCCAGATCATGTTAGGGGGACTTGAGCTGCTCAGGTATGACAAGCTGTGGCCTGGAGCTTGGCCATCTTCCTAGCCCCTTCTTGAACCTTGTGGAAAAGCTAATCAGGGCAAAATGGGGAGTGATGGATACAAAAGTAGGGCTTGGGAAAATTATCCAGCTGGATGTCATAGAGAGACTTGCTTCACAAAAGAGGATTTTTCTGGAAAAAAAAAATTGACTACCTTTTAAGAAGGTTAACAGCAAGGGCTGGGTGTTCCATGGTATTTTTGACCAGCCCTTTCCAAGTAATGGCTGCAATTCTCCTCAGGCAATGAATCCATGAGGGCAGAGAGTTCCGGGAGACCAAAAGGGAGATAAAGAAGGAACTTGGATGCTGACAGCCGTGGAAGCGGGCAGGAAGCTGCCCCAGCCCTGGAGAGAGAGGCGGGACTCTTGAGGGCTTTCTAGGGACTGCAGGCATCCAGAGAAGGAGCTGGAAGGAAGAGAACTCTGTGGAGGAGGGAGGAGGGTGTGAAGAGGTATCAGAAACCTTAATGTTTCCATCAGTTTTAGATAAAATGTAACAGATTTTCCTGCATGACCCTAAAGCTGGCTAAGGAGATAGTCTTCAAAAGATAGGCTTGGAAATTAGTTGGAAGAAAGCAGAGGGGGACCTTCCAAGGAGATACACACAGAAGGGAGGCAGTCCCTGAACTTCTGTCAAGACGTCGTCCTTATTACACCCTGGTTCATGGCAGGGGCCCAGTAAATAACTGCTGGCGAAACCCATGAATTATATATACCTCACACTGGCCGTTGGAAGTAAAACCTCCATTTGGTTCACAGGTAGAATGAAAGGCTGGACCAGCCCTGCCAGTTTGACTTGAGCTAAATGAAACCATGCCCTGAGAAAGAAGTGACTTAGAAAAATAGAAATCATTACTGTGCCATTTATATTGCACCTCTTGAGGTGGGTTACGTCTCCCTGCTCTCCTGATCTAGATAGCAGTGGGAAATGGCAAAGTGTTGGTGGGGCGGGGCCGAGAGAACTGTAGTGCCCTTCTGTCAAAACCTCCTTTGCTCAGTGACTAGGCTTTTCCGATCAAACGTGTTGTCAATTTACATCTATGCTTCTTCTAGAGGTGTTTGCATTTTAAGCTTCTTTTACAGTGAAAAAAAAAAAAAGATAAGCATGTCCCTGGCTAAAGGGATTTCTGACATTAGGGAGCAGGTTGGGAAGGTTTTGAGAGTAAGCATGAGGGCTCCTGGAGTCTTGGAGGATGGGCTGTTGCTGCCCATTGAACCCCCATTGCAGCTGGGCCTGATCAGTACCCTTGCAAGAGTCTCTAGGCCCTAGCAGCCCTGAGTATAGTACTTTGGTCTTTCTATCACCAACTTTGGTTGGAGAAGACAGTTCACCTGCCTTTGGACTGCTTACCTGGGTAAGGGTAGCCCGCTGGAATAGAATTCAGAAGGGGCCGATTTTACTCTTCTAGCATCAGAGTCCTGAGTGCCCTCAGGAGAGCATGGTGCCTGCTCAATCCTAGTCATCTTTCAGCAACCAACCAGTCTGGTTTCTTCTCAAGCCCTGGCTTGCCCTACTCCTCATTGAGATCTCCTTTCTCTTTCATGTAGAGGTATCTATAGTCTATATCAGCAATTTTCATAACTGGTTATATGCCTGAATCACCCAAGAAACTTACACAATATTGGGGATAATAGTTCCTGCTTATTACATGCTGGGCATTGTTCTGAGGAGCCTGTGTATGTTAACTCATTCATTCTCACAACAACCCTGTGAAATAAGATTCCTCTTAGTGTCACTACTTTGCAGTTAAGAAAACTGAGACTCAGAGGGGTGTGGTCCCCTGATGTGCATCACAGCTATGATGGTGTCAAGATTCAAAATGGAGAGTATGACTTCAGAGTTCATGCTCCCTACCACTCCACCCCACTCTCAAGAGTCTGCTTTTCAGAATCCTAGTACTGACCTCCCAACTCAAGAGCTCCTTGGAGCAGAGAAAGAGCAAGATGTTTATTTTTAACACTTCACAGGAGACTCTGATGTGAACCAAAAGATGAGGGTTGTTGTAAATAATGAGAACTAATTCTATACTTGGCCAGGGGAGAATATGTAGAATTTTCCAGAAGCTGGTAAATGCCCTGTAAGTGTCAAGTTTCTAGGACAGAGGGCAACCCACCCTTACCTTCTCCTTCTGGAGAACAGAGACTATACCTTTGTTTGTTCATTCATTCAACAAAATGTGACAGGAAGCCTACTATGTGCCAGGTGCTGTTCTGGATCCTGGGGAACATGGAGGTTATATTCTATATGAGGGAGGCAGACACTGAGCAAATGAATGTATAACCTTCCATGTAGTGATAAGTGCTACGAAAAACAATAATTCAGGTGAAAAGATAAATGGTGGAGTGGGGAACATGTGGATGACTTTAGATAAAGGAATTTGGGTAGACCTCTCTGGTAAGGTAACATATGAGCAGAGACCTGAATGAAGTCAGGGAGGAAGAAATGCAAATGTAAGGGAAGAGTGATCTAGGCAGAGAAAATGGCAAGTGCAAAGGCCCTGTGGTGGGAGCAGCTCAGGCAGGTTTAAGGGCCATCAGGAAGGCCAGAGCAGCTGGAGTGTTCTGGGACATCCCAAAGTTTAGGATAGGGAGAAGTGAGGGGATTCAGGGAGATGAGAACTGTATCAGAGGCTGCCAAGGCTGAGCCAGATGAGATGGAGCACAGGTCACTGTGCTTGACAACACAGAAGTCACTGGTGGCCTGAGGGAGGAGAATCTCAGTGGAGTGAGCGAGGCCGGAAGCCAGACTGGAAAGGGATCCAGAAAACCTAGAAGGGAAAGTAGAGGCAGCAAACTTGACTGATTTCATTTTAATTTCACTATAACCTGGACCAGGGAAATTGAGCAGTAGCTGGCAGTGACAATGAGGTCAAGAGAGTTTGTTAAAGGTGGGCTGCACTTCAGAATGTTTATAGGCAGATGGTGCTTACCCATTCAGAACAGGAAATTTGTGATGGCAAGCAGAGCATCTCTGAAGAGCTGAGAACCAATAGGATTCCAGGGCACAATGGGAAGAGTTGATTTAAGGGTGTTGTGAGAAGACCCCATACAAGGCAATGCGGAGCAGAGCATTGAGATGCAGGGAGGTGGGAATAGCTGGCGGTCAGTTCATGTGTGATTTAAGTTCTGATGACTTCAGTTTTCTCAGTAAATAAGAAAGAAGGCCCTGAGCCAAGAGCAAGGAGGGAGTCCTCTATCTTATTCTACTGTGTGGAAGAGCCAAGAATTTTAATTTAAAAGTTATCCTTATAGGTTTATCTTTTAGATACATTAGTAATCACTATAACATATTTATATGAGTTTTCAAGCACAATTTTTGGAGGGACTCAGCAATTTCAGGCATGCATGGTCTTTGAGGAAGTTCTCTTCATAATCAAAACCAAAAGCACTGGTCTCCGCCTCCCCCAAGAAAACATCAGATAGGGTCTTGTTAACATTATAACATGAATTTGAAACAGTTATTCTTGTTTGTTTGTTTTTTTTCTCTAGTTTTGGCCATTTTGCCTTTTTTTTTTTTTTTGGTAGATATTGATAACATTCACTTCATTCATTTTCGTCTCATTTCAGAAATCATATGAGAACCCACTATGAATCCTAATGTTTCTATCTCATTCTCTGACACACTTAAAAAATGCTCCTTTAATTGACTCTCCAGTAGATATCCCTGCCTTGTTTTTCCTGATACAGTGGTTGTCAGACTTGAATGCATAGTAATATCCCAGGGAGGGTTCGTTAAAACCTAGTGCTGGGCCCCACCTCCAGAGTTTCTGATTCTGTAGGTCTTGGGTGGGGGTCCCAAGATCCTGTATTTCTGACCATTTTTCCAGGGCTGCTGCTGTTGCTGGGCTGTAGACACACTTTGAGAGCCACTGCCCTAAGCGCTTCTGTTTATAGTCTCTTCCAGTCGTTTTGAGGCGGACTAGGCAGCGGCAGGGCCTCTCTCTGGACCTGCAGGAATGATGGGGAGGATGAGAGAAAGGAGGACAGCTCACCAGCTTGCTCCGCCCCTCTCTCTTCCCCATAGAAGCTCTGGAGCCACCCCTGACAGAGGAGACCCTGGACTGGGTGGACCTTTGGTCGCCCCCGCAAGCATCTCTGATAATTCTCCTATCTGTCCTTGCCTGAGAGCAGTCATGACTACAGCATCCCAGGATGCTTTCATCTTTCAAGTCCTGATTCCTAGTGCCCCTTCCCACCCTCCTCTCACCCACATCGCCCGGCCCTGCTCAGATCCCTGATCTCTGGCTTCCCCTTGTCTGCTGCCAGTTGCTCCCAGTGAGCTCTTGGTACAGGATGGATGGGCCTTCATAATAACCCTGGCAGGCAGCTGTGGGGCCAGGGCCTCCTCTTTGAGGCTGGTGTGTCTTTGATTTCTCAACAGATTAGCAGCACACAGAAGCAAAGCCCGTGTAAAAGGCTGGAGTAAAAGGACCAGCTCACCGCATGACATGCCTGTAGTATACCATGACTGGCAGGTAAGGGGAAAAGCTATTTGCAGCGCCCAGCAAGCTCAATGCTTGTTCTGAAGAGCCTGCATGGCCTAAAAATACCACAAACAGTGGGAGGGAGAGAAAGGAAACTTTAGCATGGAATATTTTTAAAAAATTAAAAATAGAAAGGCTTTAGTAAATGAGAGTCACCAGTCGCTGTGCCACTCCCCACCTACAAGGCTTTTAGGATTCCCAGCAGCCGGCCAGTAGCCGACGTGACAGGAACAGTGAAGTTATTTCGGGGAACGGAGTCAGGCCACCCGTAGATGGATGGCGGAAGCAAGGGCGGAGAGATGAAAGTGCCACGTGGTGGGCTGAACTGATTGGGATTGACAGTAAACTGGTCTGGGAATTAATGAGATCCAATAGATGCGGGGTTTGCCTCCGATTTGATGAACCGCTTTGTCAGGCTTGCTTAGCCTTGGTCTCAAATCAGTGCAATTGAAAGTCAGCAACAGGACTGATTCTGCTCCTCTTCTTGTGAGAGTGCTACGATGCCACCTTAGAGCTCTTGCACTGATTCCTACTCCCTCTCCCCTCCTTACAGCTTCTTCATTTATTCTGAAGCTCCAGCTTTGGTTTAATTTCATTTCTCTTGTCTTTCTTGGGAAATGCCTAGATGAGCGAGGTAAACAAACGTCTTCCCCATGAATGAGTTACCCTGATCAAGGACCTCTTATGTAGACAGACCTGGCCTGGCACGAGCAAGATATTGAGGGACCAGAGTAATCATGTGCTGGCAGAGTCCAATGGCGCCCCACTCCAGTACTCTTGCCTGGAAAATCCCATGGACAGAGGAGCCTGGTAGGCTGCAGTCCATGGGGTCGCTAAGAGTCGGACACGACTGAGCAACTTCACTTTCACTTTTCACTTTCATGCATTGAAGAAGGAAATGGCAACCCACTCCAGTGTTCTTGCCTGGAGAATCCCAGGGACGGGGGAGCCTGGTGGGCTGCCGTCTATGGCATCACACAGAGTTGGACACGACCGAAGCAACTTAGCAGCAGAGTCCAGGTTTACCTTGTACCTCTGTCCACTTCCAGGAGAAAATGGCACCTGAAAAATGCCCAGAATTATGCAGAGGAGGAAACTGGATTTTTGCTCTATAAGGAGTTCAGCAACTTAGCCCATGGTGGGGTGTAAGGGTAAGTTGGGAGAGGTTGAAAAAGGGGGTACATGCTCTTAAAAAATACCTCCCTGAGGAAGCCCAGAGAGGAAATGTAGACTGCAGGCTCTGGAGACAATCTGACTTATTTTTCAGTTGCCATAGAAGAGATGGAGCAAAGAGGCCCCCCAATAAATGTTGGCTAATTTCAAATAAATGGGTGATGAACTGGGCTGGCATTTGTGCCAAAATCTGGGACTTAACCATCAAGGTTGTTGCATTTAGCTAAAGTGTTTTCAGTGAAGGATGTGATGTACTGTCTTAGGGTACTATGAGGACTGACTGCATATCACCCCAAGAGTGCCTGGGTCACACATTCCCAGCTCTCAAATTACCAACCACATGCCAGGGGTCAGGGCCAGCTCCACGCAGGGAGACAGTTGGCAGGGCCTCTGTGCCAGCAACATGGGCTGGGCATGACCTTAAGCTGCCCTCACAGTCCAGCCCCCTCCCGCTCAGCTCTTGAGCATTGTTATCAGGCCAATGTGTATTTGAAAACCCCTCTTCCCATGAATGAATTAGGTTAATAGGTATTAAAGGTTGTTGAATTTTCATGGCAATCTCTGAGGATTTCAGAAGACTTCATAGCATGGAGATTCTTAACATGCAAAATGTGGTGTCATATGTTGTTGTTGTTTATGCTCACTCAGTTGTGTCTGACTCTTTGCAACCCCAGGAACTGTAGCCTGTCAGGCTCCTCTGTCCATGGAGATTTTCCAGGCAAGAATACTGGAATGGGTTGCCACTTCCTTCTCCAGGGGATCTTCCCCACCCAGGGATCAATCCCTCATCTCCTGCATTGGCAGGTGGGTTCTTTACCACTGAGCCCCCTGGAAAGCCATCATATATGATGCATCAAAACCCACTAGGAGTGTACTAGGAGGCACTTAGGTAAACAGATAATCTGTGCAAAATAATTGTCTCTTATGGAGTTGATAGTTTAGCACTTAAGGGTTAAAATTAGCAACCTGAGCTTAGAATGGAAGACCATTTCATACGTCTTTCTATGCTACCACATGACTTCCTTTTCATGATTGGATGCTCATGGTTTCACAAGCAGCAGTGGGAGGAGGATGAGGTAAGAAAAGGTGACTGAGCATGTCTTTCTGTGCTTTGCATGGGGCCAAGTCTTTCATATACATGAGCATGTGCGTGTGTGCTAAGTCACTTCAGTTGTGTCTGACTGTTTGTGACCCCATGGACTGTAACTCACCAGGCTTCTCTGTGCATGGGATTCTCCAGGCAAGGATACTGGAGTGGGTTACCATGTCCTCCTCTAGGAGATTTTCCTGACCCAGGGATCGAATCCGCATCTCCTGCATTGGCAGTTGGGTGCTTTACCACTGAGCCAGCAGGGAAGCCCATATATGAGCATGTTTAATTCTTAATGTTTCCTTGAGGTAGGTATTAGAAGTAATATTTTGCAAAAAAGGAAACAAAGATTCAAAGAAGTGGCTCGACACTAATTTTTTGCAGATGAATTTGACTATAAAGACTATAGTTAGTCTACATAACCACACACCAGACTGCCAACCAGATTAACCCAGAGGGCTCTATTGATAGGCTAGAACTGCTCTGGTCAACTGCCAGAGGACAGAGCACTGAGTTATGAGATGGGAGATATCACCTTGACCTTGATAGTACATAATAGAAGACTTGCATTCCTTCTTTGGTGAGCAGTAAAGCCACAGCAAAATTAAAAATAGAAAAGTTACTAGTAAAGAATAGCAAATTATAAAGCCTAAGACACAAAAAGGTGTTTGACTCATCCTAAGGCCCTAGCTGCTGCTTCCATCCTTTTTAAATTCACCTGCTAAATGATGACAATCTCCAATGTTGAAGGAGCTCCTATAATCTTTGCAGAGTGGCTGAATGAAAAAAAAAGTTGTTTCTAAGAGTCTCAGAGTTCAAAAAGAGGACCAAGAGGTGGGAATTAAAAGAAGGTGGCTTCAAAGCTAACAGGAAGAACTTTCTAGCAAATGGGTCCCTTTTAAAGGAATGGGCTACTTCAGAATGAACGAAGTTCTCTCCCTTGGACATGCTTAAACAGAGGCTTGGAAATACCTTGGGGATTTGGCATTGGCTAAATGGACTCTGTGGTCTCTTGGAGCCTTTAGGTATCTGAGAATCCATGATATATGGCACTGATTTTCAACTGGAAATAAATTTCATTCTTATCTGAGCCAACTCTGGCCTACTATTCAGTGCACAAAAAAGGGTTTGGGGACTAAGACCCAAGCCAAAGGAGTATGTCTAGTACTACTTGAGGAGTTGGAGATTTAAAGGGAAGAGTGAATGGATGTCACAAGGAGTCAGGTCTGTCCAAATTCTTTGGAGGTAGTAACTTCTGCTTACTAAAGGTGGCCCAGGTGAGAGCAGCTATGGCTGGAGCTAAACTTGATATGACTGGACTTGATATGGTGTGGAAGGCCAAGTCATTGCCTTTAAGGTCTCTTCCAATCAAAGAATCTATGGGTTTTTTTTTTGTTTTTTGTTTTTTGTTTTTTAATGAGGAGCCATTTAGGAACAGGAACAGCGCTCCCTGCCAGCCTTTTCAGGTTAGGGAAACCCTCACCCTTTTGTCCAAAGCAATGTGTCTAGCAAAGCAAACTGTATGCGAGTCCTGTAATTTACCAATCCACTTCTGGGTACATACCCTATAGAATATATATCTGAGGGCTTTTACATCCTCCAAAAGACATCATTAAGAATGTTCATAGCAGCCTTATTCATAATATCCCCAAAATAGAAACAACTTACAATGTACATCAGCAATGAAGTGGGTGAGAGAATTGTGGTGTATTCATACAATGGGATACCATGGAGCAATAAAGACATGGTAGCTCCTGATACATGCAATGCTGATGTGTCTTATAGATGTTGAGTGAAAGAAGTAAAAACACAGACTGTATAATTTCATTTATATAAAGTCCTAACTTAGGCAAAAAATTATAGTGAGAGAAGTCTGAACAGTAGTTGTCTTTGGGAGGGTTGAGGTGGTTCTTAACTGATATGGGGCATGAAGACAGTTTGGGGATAGATAGCTGGAAATGTTCTATGTCTTAATCTGATGGCAGATAGATACAAAAATTCATGTAACTGTGATCTTTCCATTTTGCTCTATATAAGTGCCTTCTCCCACTCTTTCTTTCTTTCTAGATAATAGATATACCTGGAAAAGAAAAAAAAAGAGCAGTTTTTTTCCCATGGAGACTGGGTTATATTCTGGATTTTTTTTTTTTTTTGGCATTCCCTGTTAAAGGAAAATAAGTGATCTCATAGCTTTGTTAAACTGATCTTCAACAAAAGAAAGTATTGGATTGGCACTACCATAACCACTAATTATGAAAGATAATATAGTATTATAGCATGCATTTCAAATTCTTTGAATCAAATTTTGGCTTCTAGACTTGAGTGTTACTTCCAGGTACACCTCTTACTTGTTGTACGTACTCAATGTTTTTATCTTTGGGGACTCAATATTCTCATGAATAAAATGTGGGTGATTCATTCATTCAATAAATATTGAATGCCTACCATGTGCAAGGCTAGATGTGTGGGAGAAACAGATAAATCAGCTCTCAGACTTGAGAGACTCAACTGGAACACTACATGTAAAATCACATTATAAAGAGGAAGAGTTACAGCAATCCAAGAATTTATTAAGGCGTGACAATTATGGCAAATGCCTGATTCAGTGCAATAAAGTAGTTCTTTACCCTGGGAAATTAATTCTTTTGCCAAAATATTACTTTCAGTCTTCTTCATATACAAACATTGGCATCTAACTGGAAATTTTACTGAGATTTTTCAAGTTCAACAGCATCTTTAGATGTTAATGTGATATGAATTCAGGAAGATTTAACATAGAATTTAGTGTGTTGGATACAATACAGTTGTTCAGCATTTGGAAACCAAGTGTGTTTTCTGTCTAGTTGCCTTTCCATGTTCTGGAGACCTACAAAATGCATAAGTAAGTCACAAATGCAAACAGCAAGTATAATAGGATACCATTTATATAGAGTTCAAAAACATGCCCAAAATGCTATCCATTGTTTCTGAATACATGCACACACATCAGTGATAGAACCATGCCTGCCTGTAAGCAGTAGGCAGTTAGAGGAGAGCCATGTCTTAAATTGCATTCCTCTCCAGCAGAGCCCAAGACCAGGAGTTGAGTGTAAGGCATTTATTAAAGGGTGATCCCAGGAAGTAGGAGTGAAGGAGCGGGGAGAGGGAGACAAGAAAGGGGAGAAAACCAAGAAAGGGTGTGTTATTGAGGTCATGGCTTTAGGGAAAAGGGCTCAGCCCCACTTCTTAGAATTGCCTGTCCTAAGGGCATTTATACAAGGCTCTGACCCATGGGTTGATGGCTTTCCTGGGGGTGCGAATTCTCCCATACATTTGTGATGTGCTCACGAGGGTTGAGTGCATTCTCGAGGGTTTGGAGGAAAGCTTTGGAGTAAAGAAATAGAGTCGTGGGTTCTGGAGGTGGGAGACTGCCAGGATGACTGAAGGCTGAAAGCCAAAGGTATGCTGAGGGCATGCGACATGTTGCACCAATCACGTCTCTTCTAAGTTCCTACCCCTGGGGAAAGATGGAAAGGAATGGGGTAAGAAAGGGCTAAACAGGGAACTTCAACTGGATCTTTAATGTGTTATTTCTTAAGAAAATATAGCAAAAATATTTTCCAAAAAGCTGCATGGTAGGTGTATGGGTGCTCATTACATTTTTCTTGGTACTTTTCTGTATTCTTGAACTATTTCAAAATAAAAAAATTGGGTTGCATCAGCATTAATTTGTTTCAGGGGAGCTCTGATTGAATAATTATGCAGAGCAGTAATGTGTCAAATAGTAATATAATTTGCTACTAGTTCTTAAATTAAGTTAATGTACCTAAGTATAATTTTGATGGAATTTGACTAACAAAATACTGAGTTTCATCCCAAATGTCATGGTTTAATTCTTATTCTAGTTGAGAAATCTCACTTGATAAACTTTTGATTGTATTTCCAGTTGTCTTAGCAGGACACTTTGTAAACAGGGGATGATTTATCCATTTTCTGGTTGGGAAAGCCATAACTCAGAGGAATTCAGTAATTCATTCAAGATCACTCAGCAGTAGAAAGGCAGGAGAATAATGCAGGAGCTTTGCCCTTTTAATCTGCAAGTCCCTCCTTGTTTTACTCAAATCTTTGCAAAATGATCAACAGAATCATCTAGGGAGCACGCAGTGGTGTGGGCACTGTGTAATTGTTTGCAATATACATGCATGTGATTCAGTCAACACAAGGGTATTTGATGGGGGTGAGCATAAGGATTCTAGTTTCTGCATTCCAGGATTTTATACTTTAGTGAAGATATGATGAAACATAGCTGTATTGTCTCTCCCAAGTGTGGGAAATGATCACCTTGGGTTTTACGTGTAGAACAGTAGCAGCGGCCACTGCCCCCACACAGCTGTTGACTGGGCATCCGCTGTGCATGGGGACTCTTGTTAGCATTGCTCACTTCTAGACTATCTCAAGGTTACCAAGTTCCTCTTAACTTTTTCTTAGCTTTGTGTACACTTTGTCCCCTGGGCCAACAGCACCTTGTCCAAGGGCAATTTGTTTGTAGCAAGAGGTGTTCTGAGGAGCAAGCAAACTGAAACCCCAACAACCACAATAATAACCACAAAACCCAACACAGCCCAACCTTAAGGAAACTCCCCCTTCGTAAGGCCACTTTTGAGACTTCATGGCTCCACGATCAAGTCAAACATTTCAAGTGGTTGAACTAGGAACTTGGACTCAGAACATTGTTTTTCAGAAGGAACTTGCTCGGCTGTTTAAATGGTCACCAGTAAGACTGCAGAATAACAGCTGCAGACCTCTGGGCTTTTGACACTTAAAACAACTGATGGAAAATGCCTTTCGCACTCCTTGGATTTACATGAAGAAAACCCATTGCTAAATTACAGCTGAAAGGATTGTTATTCTTTCTGCCTCTTGTGGCTGAATGGCATCTTAATTGAGGCATTCTTGTGGCACAAAGGCAAGGCGACTGGCTTGGCCTCCTCTATAGACTTTCTAGCCCCATCACTGAATTCGTGAATGATTAAATATCCCCTTCAATCCTGGCTCCCTGAGAGCTGTGCCCTACTTTCTCAAACTGTTCTCCAACCGTTGGCAATCCCAGCCTTCCATTTGGTCTTTGAGTTGTCAGGGTAGGCAGTGTCAGAACTGGGGAGCTCAGAGTTACCATAGGAAAACAAGGCACCCTAACTGCAGTTCCTCACTGACAGCTCATTTCCTCAGTGGCTCCAGTGGGGACCCCGGTGGAAGAAGCTCTGCACCCTCAATGTCTCCATCACTTCCCACTGTGGACATGGCACTCTGCTGGTTGAGTTTTCCCCCTCTCCTTTGCTGGCAGATATTGTTGATGCCCTAGCTATGTCTTCTGGTTCTCAAACCGTTGGCGGTCATCTGACAGTTTCTTACTGTAAATACCTGTACCCTCTCTGCCTGAGGGTGTTCTGGACCATGTTGTTCTTAGGCCCGTAGGCAGTGGGACAGGGTGAACAGGTACTAGGTGACTAGATAGACCAGAGAGTTAATGCCCCCCAGGGTGATCCTCAACCAATGAGAGATGGGAGATGATAGGCAAATTTCCCAGCTTGAGTGAGCCTATTCTAAGGTATGTTCCTCAGGGTTTCTCAGAGGCACTTCAGCAAGATGGAGCTCCAGTTGGCCACCTACCATTAACGTACCTTTATGCCTTTTCTCCCTTCCCTACTTGCTTCTCTACTCCCTCTCCAAGTTTCCTGAGATCACCTCACAAATGAACTTCTTGAATCCAAATCTTTGTCCCAGGGTCTGCTTGGAGAGGAACCCAAACTAAGATAAAGTCCCTGAAATTTTATGCACATTTTTGTTTGATATGATGAATATGAGGAGCCTTCATTAACTTTTCAGAAGGCTCTAGGACCCCAAAGAAGTCAAAAATCAACCCCTAGCCCCTCTTCTTGAGATCAGCTCATCTACTCCCAAAATCCAGACACAAAGAGCCAGGTGCTTTCCGTATGTATCCCACTGCAAGTCTCCCCAGCATTTCACACTCAGATGTTCCTTGTGGGTGCTGTGCTTGCCCCCAGCACCCCCACTAAGACAGAAGGACCACCTCCTCAGCTAATGGCTCAGCTGTCAGCCCTCCCCAGGAACTGCCTTCAGCTGAAGGGAGTCATGGTTCCCTTCATCCAAGGTTTCATGCTGCCCCCCAGGGTCATCTGCATCCAGTGGCTGGGTGATGTAGACTGACAGGAGTCTGAATCCCTTGTCCCAACTCAGGACAGCTCTTGTGGCACCCCCCTCCCATGAGTTTGGCTGTGGCCTTTGTAGAGACTTCATCACAGTCTAATTTCCTTCCTTTTCTGCCAATAGGAGTCAATCCCGAGGGCACTTTCCAATAAACTTCCTGCATTCCAATTTCCAAATAAGAGTCTGATTCCTGGGGACCCAGACCTGTGATAACTCGAGGATTATCTCTGTATCCTCTCTTTTCATATCCATCCCTGTATGATTCGTCACTCACCCAATCAAAACTCGAGTCTTATTGACTGTGATTTTGGATACGCCCATGTTATCCCTCTCCATTCTGATGATCTCTCTCCAGCTATGGCCTGGATATCTGACACAGCCTCCTAACTGCCCCCAGACTCCCATTTTGCTCCTCTCAAACGTGTTCTTCCCACTGCAAACAAAGCAGTCTTTCTAAAGAGTAAATCTGGTCTCGTCACTATCACCTTTCAGTGGTTGACCATTACCCTGAAGATCAAGTTCTTAACGGGATTTACACTTTTATGACTTCCATCCCTTATGGGCCCCTCCAGCTTTGCATTTCCCCATGACCTGCCATATGTGCACTGCACTCCAGCCAAACTAGACTGCTTGCTGTTTTTCAAATTCACCACAACCTGAGGCCTTGGTTCACATCCCTCTCCTACTGATAGTTCTGCTTTCCCTCCCCCACCCAACATACATACACACACACAGGCATATACCAGTGTTGCTGCTTCTCAGATTTCTCTGACCCCAGTGCACCCCCCAACCCCACCAGGGGCCTCCACAGCCTCACTTTGGTATTCCACAAAGGTGCATGTCTTAGGTTGGCTTTTCCAGAAGTAAACCCTGAAGCAAGGATTCCTCAGAAAGCAATTTGCTAGGAAGTGTTTCTAAGACTTTATTTTTTGGAGCTCCAAAATCACTGCAGGTGGTGATTGCAGTCATGAAATTAAAAGATGCTTACTCCTTGGAAGAAAAGTTATGACCAACCTAGATAGCATATTAAAAAGCAGAGACATTACTTTTCCAACAAAGTTCTGTCTAGTCAAGGCTATGGTTTTTTTTTTTNTGTTAGGTCCATACCATTTCTGTCCTTTATCAAGCTCAGGTGATTGCAGCCATGAAATTAAAAGGCACTTACTCCTTGGAAGAAAAGTTATGACCAACCTAGATAGCATATTAAAAAGCAGAGACATTACTTTTCCAACAAAGTTCTGTCTAGTCAAGGCTATGGTTTTTTTTTTTTAAATAAAATACATTTATTTGGGTTTAAGAAGATAACACAAATCAATTAAGCTGGGTTTATCCCAGAAATGTAAGAATGTTTTATTTTTAAAAATTTTTTTTTGAACTCCCAAACATGAACCGCCCCCCCACCTCCCACCCCACATCATCCCTCCAGATCATCCCCATGCACCAGCCCCAAGCATCCTGCATCCTGCATCGAACACAGACTGGTGATTCGTTTATTACATGATAGTATACATATTTCAATGCTATTCTCCCAAATCATCCCACCCTCTCCCTCTCCCTCTCCCTCAGAGTCCAAAAATCCACTCTACACATCTGTATCTCTTTTACTGTCTTGCATACAGGGTCCTCATTACCATCTTTCTAAATTCCATATATATGTGTTAGTATACTGTATTGGTGTTTTTCTTTCTGGCTTACTTCACTCTGTATAATCGGTTCCAGTTTCATCCATCTTATTAGAACTGATTCAAATGTATTCTTTTTAATGGCTGAGTAATACTCCATTGTGTATATATACCACAGCTTTCTTATCCATTCATCCGCTGATGGACATCTAGGTTGTTTCCATGTCCTGGCTATTATAAACAGTGCTGCAATGAACATTGGGGTACATGTGTCTCTTTCTATTCTGGTTTCCTCGGTGTGTATGCCCAGCAGTGGGATTGCTGGGTCATAAGGCAGTTCTATTTGCAATTTCTTAAGGAATCTCCACACTGTTCTCCATAGTGGCTGTACTAGTTTGCATTCCCACCAACAGTGTAAAAGGGTTCCCTTTTCTCCACACCCTCTCCAGCATTTATTGCTTGCAGACTTTTGGATCGCAGCCATTCTGACTGGTGTGAAGTGGTATCTCATTGTGGTCTTGATTTGCATTTCTCTGATAATGAGTGACGTTGAGCATCTTTTCATGTGTTTGTTAGCCATCCGTATGTCTTCTTTGGAGAAATGTCTATTTAGTTCTTTGGCCCATTTTTTGATTGGGTCGTTTATTTTTCTGGAATTGAGCTGTATAAGTTGCTTGTATATTTTTGAGATTAGTTGTTTGTCAGTTGCTTCATTTGCTATTATTTTCTCCCATTCAGAGGGTTGTCTTTTCACCTTGCTTATAGTTTCCTTTGTTGTGCAGAAGCTTTTAATTTTAATTAGATCCCATTTGTTTATATTTGCTTTTATTTCCAGTATTCTGGGAGGCGGATCATTGAGGATCCTGCTGTGATTTATGTCGGAGAGTGTTTTGCCTATGTTCTCCTCTAGGAGTTTTATAGTTTCTGGTCTTACATTTAGATCTTTAATCCATTTTGAGTTTATTTTTGTGTGTGGTGTTAGAAAGTGATCTAGTTTCATTCTTTTACAAGTGGTTGACCAGTTTTCCCAGCACCACTTGTTAAAGAGATTGTCTTTACTCCATTGTATATTCTTGCCTCCTTTGTCAAAGATAAGGTGTCCATATGTGTGTGGATTTATCTCTGGGCTTTCTATTTTGTTCCATTGATCTATATTTCTGTCTTTGTGCCAGTACCACACTGTCTTGATGACTGTGGCTTTGTAGTAGAGCCTGAAGTCAGGTAAGTTGATTCCTCCAGTTCCATTCTTCTTTCTCAAAATTGCTTTGGCTATTCGAGGTTTTTTGTATTTCCATACAAATCTTGAAATTATTTGTTCTAGTTCTGTGAAAAATACCGCTGGTAGCTTGATAGGGATTGCATTGAATCTGTAGATTGCTTTGGGTAATATATTCATTTTCACTATATTGATTCTTCCAATCCATGAACATGGTATATTTCTCCATCTATTAGTGTCCTCTTTGATTTCTTTCATCAGTGTTTTATAGTTTTCTATATATAAGTCTTTAGTTTCTTTAGGTAGATATATTCCTAAGTATTTTATTCTTTTCGTTGCAATGGTGAATGGAATTGTTTCCTTAATTTCGTTTTCTACTTTCTCATTATTAGTGTATAGGAATGCAAGGGATTTCTGTGTGTTGATTTTATATCCTGCAACTTTACTATATTCATTGATTAGCTCTAGTAATTTTCTGGTGGAGTCTTTAGGGTTTTCTATGTAGAGGATCATGTCATCTGCAAACAGTGAGAGTTTTACTTCTTCTTTTCCAATTTGGATTCCTTTTATTTCTTTTTCTGCTCTGATTGCTGTGGCCAAAACTTCCAGAACTATGTTGAATAGTAGCGGTGAAAGTGGACATCCTTGTCTTGTTCCTGACTTTAGGGGAAATGCTTTCAATTTTTCACCATTGAGGATAATGTTTGCTGTGGGTTTGTCATATATAGCTTTTATTATGTTGAGGTATGTTCCTTCTATTCCTGCTTTCTGGAGAGTTTTTATCATAAATGGATGTTGAATTTTATCAAAGGCCTTCTCTGCATCTATTGAGATAATCATATGGCATTTATTTTTCAATTTGTTAATGTGGTGAATTACATTGATTGATTTGCGAATATTGAAGAATCCTTGCATTCCTGGGATAAAGCCTACTTGGTCATGGTGTATGATCTTTTTAATGTGTTGTTGGATTCTGATTGCTAGAATTTTGTTGAGGATTTTTGCATCTATGTTCATCAGTGATATTGGCCTGTAGTTTTCTTTTTTTGTGGCATCTTTGTCAGGTTTTGGTATTAGGGTGATGGTGGCCTCATAGAATGAGTTTGGAAGTTTACCTTCCTCTGCAATTTTCTGGAAGAGTTTGAGTAGGATAGGTGTTAGCTCTTCTCGAAATTTTTGGTAGAATTCAGCTGTGAAGCCGTCTGGACCTGGGCTTTTGTTTGCTGGAAGATTTCTGATTACAGTTTCAATTTCCGTGCTTGTGATGGGTCTGTTAAGATTTTCTATTTCTTCCTGGTTCAGTTTTGGAAAGTTGTATTTTTCTAAGAATTTGTCCATTTCTTCCACGTTGTCCAATTTATTGGCATATAATTGCTGATAGTAGTCTCTTATGATTCTTTGTATTTCTGTGTTGTCTGTTGTGATCTCTCCATTTTCATTTCTGATTTTATTGATTTGATTTTTCTCCCTTTGTTTCTTGATGAGTCTGGCTAATGGTTTGTCAATTTTATTTATCTTTTCAAAAAACCAGCTTTTGGCTTTGTTGATTTTTGCTATGGTCTCTTTTGTTTCTTTTGCATTTATTTCTGCCCTAATTTTTAAGATTTCTTTCCTTCTACTAACTCTGGGGTTCTCCATTTCTTCCTTTTCTAGTTGCTTTAGGTGTAGAGTTAGGTTATTTATTTGACTTTTTTCTTGTTTCCTGAGGTATGCCTGTATTGCTATGAACTTTCCTCTTAGCACTGCTTTTATAGTGTCCCACAGGTTTTGGGTTGTTGTGTTTTCATTTTCATTCATTTCTATGCACATTTTGATTTCTTTTTTGATTTCTTCTGTGATTTGTTGGTTATTCAGAAGCGTATTGTTCAGCCTCCAAATGTTGGAATTTTTAATAGTTTTTCTCCTGTAATTGAGATCTAATCTTAATGCATTATGGTCAGAAAAGATGCTTGGAATGATTTCGATTTTTTTGAATTTATCAAGGTTAGATTTATGTCCCAGGATGTGATCTATCCTGGAGAAGGTTCCGTGAGCACTTGAGAAAAAGGTGAAATTCATTGTTTTGGGGTGAAATGTCCTATAGATATCAATTAGGTCTAACTGGTCTATTGTATCATTTAAAGTTTGCGTTTCTTTGTTAATTTTCTGGTTAGTTGATCTGTCCATAGGTGTGAGTGGGGTATTAAAGTCTCCCACTATTATTGTGTTATTGTCAATTTCCCCTTTCATACTTGTTAGCATTTGTCTTACATATTGCGGTGCTCCTATGTTGGGTGCATATATATTTATAATTGTTATATCTTCTTCTTGGATTGATCCTTTGATCATTATGTAGTGGCCTTCTTTGTCTCTTTTCACAGCCTTTGTTTTAAAGTCTATTTTATCAGATATGAGTATTGCCACTCCTGCTTTCTTTTGGTCTCTATTTGCGTGATATATCTTTTTCCAGCCCTTCACTTTCAGTCTGTATGTGTCCCTTGTTTTGAGGTGGGTTTCTTGTAGGCAGCATATATAGGGGTCTTGTTTTTGTATCCATTCAGCCAGTCTTTGCCTTTTGGTTGGGGCATTCAACCCATTTACGTTTAAGGTAATTATTGATAAGTATGATCCCGTTGCCATTTACTTTATTGTTTTGGGTTCGGGTTTATACACCCTTTTTGTGTTTCCTGTCTAGAGAATATCCTTTAGCATTTGTTGGAGAGCTGGTTTGGTGGTGCTGAATTCTCTCAGCTTTTGCTTGTCTGTAAAGCTTCTGATTTCTCCTTCGTATTTGAATGAGATCCTTGCTGGGTACAGTAATCTGGGCTGTAGGTTATTTTCTTTCAACACTTTAAGTATGTCTTGCCATTCCCTCCTGGCCTGAAGAGTTTCTATTGAAAGATCAGCTGTTATCCTTATGGGAATCCCCTTGTGTGTTATTTGTTGTTTTTCCCTTGCTGCTTTTAATAGTTGTTCTTTGTGTTTGATCTTTGTTAATTTGATTAATATGTGTCTTGGGGTGTTTCGCCTTGGGTTTATCCTATTTGGAACTCTCTGGGTTTCTTGGACTTGGGTGATTATTTCCTTCCCCATTTTAGGGAAGTTTTCAACTATTATCTCCTCAAGGATTTTCTCATGGTCTTTCTTTTTGTCTTCTTCTTCTGGGACTCCTATAATTCGAATGTTGGAGCGTTTCATATTGTCCTGGAGGTCTCTGAGATTGTCCTCATTTCTTTTAATTCGTTTTTCTTTTTTCCTCTCTGATTCATTTATTTCTACCATTCTATCTTCTATTTCACTAATCCTATCTTCTGCCTCCGTTATTCTACTATTTGTTGCCTCCAGAGTGTTTCTGAGCTCATTTATTGCGTTATTCATTATGTATTGACTCTTTTTTATTTCTTCTAGGTCCTTGTTAAACCTTTCTTGCATTTTCTCAATCCTTGTCTCCAGGCTATTTATCTGTGATTCCATTTTTATTTCAAGATTTTGAATCATTTTCACTATCAATGTTCGGAATTCTTTCTCAGGTAGATTCCCTATCTCTTCCTCTTTTGTTTGGTTTGGTGGGCATTTCTCCTGTTCCTTTACCTGCTGAGTGCTCCTCTGTCTCTTCATCTTGGTTATATTGCTGCGTTTGGGGTGGCCTTTCTATATTCTGGGAATTTGTGGAGTTCTCTTTACTATGGAGTTTCCTCACTGTGGGTGGGGTTGTATCAGTGGATTGTCAAGGTTTCTTGGTTAGGGAGGCTTGTGTTGGCGTTCTGGTGGGTGGAGCTGGATTTCTTCTCTCTTGCTCCAGGAAGGATGACTCTCAGAGACGTGGACCTTCAGGTGGGACAGGCTCCCAAGTCCTGGCTGACACCAGAGGGACCTCTCTGCTGCAGGTAGGGTTAGCTGTTGTCACAACTCAACAGCTCAGGTCACTAGCCAAAAAACCTACATCCACATTCCAGCTTCATGCCTGTCTCGCTGCCATAACTTTCAGACTAGTAGAGTCTGCCTCCACCTGATGGAAATATCTAGTAATTAAGCCAGCAGTCTTCAGCCCAAGGTGTGTATCAGAATCACCTGGCAGGCCCAGGAAGCATCCAAAGACCTCCGCTTGCTCCTGTATCCTCACTGCTGGAAGAGCCCTCTGAACTTGAGCAGCTCAGCAGCTCCGGCAGAGGGGGGACCCACCCCTTAGGAGGCAGGCCTACAGTATAGAGCCGCTGCATGGGCTGGACCTGAGTGTCACCACATCAGGCTTATCTGCCCAGTTGATTAATGACTGAGTCACTCCCGCCAGGATCAAGGGCAGAGAAGAGACATGTTTCCAGGCAGACTGTCCCCTGTCTCAGGAGGGACACTCTGGCCCTTCTCTCTCTCAGGAGCCACCCTCTCAGGTGAGTTTCTGGAGGCTGGAGTCACAGGGGCCTTCTTTTCTTGGCCTTGTCTGCAGCTCCCCACGCGGGCTCCTCGGCTTATTCGGCTGTGCTGGGTTTTCGTTGCTGTGCAGGCTTTTCTCTAGTTGTGGCGAGCAGGGCCGACTCTCTAGTTGCGGTGCAGGCTTTTCTCTGGTCGTGGCGAGCAAGGCCCCATGTTCCTCCCAGAGGGTGAGGAGCTGGCAGGGCGAGGCAAAGGTCTCTGGTGCGGCGAAACAGCTGATAATTTTCTGAAGAACTAGGAATAGTCAGAAAAGACAGCATCAGTTGAGAGTCATTTGACCGTCACTATTTCCCTCTTTGCTGCCTTAAATGCCTCTTGCTGGACTTCTATTTGGACTCTGACCATGTGACTCAGGAAGACATGGGCCACTTCGTTGAGCTGGCCAAGGAGAAAAGCGAGAATGCCAAGCCTCTCTTTAACACACAAACGACTGCAGCTGAGCCCTGTTCCAGAACTTGCCGTAGGGAAGCCATTCTAAGACAAGTGGGGCAAAACCTCTGACGCTATGGAACCTACCCTCGTTATGGAGAAGAACCTGAACAAGGCCCTGTTGGATCCGAACGCCCCAGGTTCAGGCAGCAGGCCCCTAGCTAACTTCAAGGCTATGGTTTTTCCTGTGGTCATGTATGGATGCGAGAGTTGGACTGTGGAGAAAGCTGAGCACCGAAGAATTGATGCTTTTGAGCTGTGGTGTTGGAGAAAACTCTTGAGAGTCCCTTGGACTGCAAGGAGATCCAACCAGTCCATTCTGAAGGAGATCAGCCCTGGGATTTCTTAGGAGGGAATGATGCTGAAGCTGAAACTCCAGTACTTTGGCCACCTCATGCGAAGAGTTGACTCATTGGAAAAGACTCTGATGCTGGAGGGATTGGGAGCAGGAGGAAAAGGGGACGACAGAGGATGAGATGGCTGGATGGCATCACTGACTCAATGGACGTGAGTCTGCGAGAACTCCAGGAGTTGGTAATGGACAGGAAGGCCTGGCGTGCTGCGATTCATGAGGTCACAGAGTCGGACACGACTGAACGACTGAACTGAACTGAACTGTTTCTAGGAATAACCAGTAGGGAATGGGGGAAATAGGAGATAGAAGGAAAGAAGCTGAGCTGGGGTGAATTTATCAGGTCAAGTCCCCTAGAGGGTAGATAAGATGATTCTAGTACCGATTCCAATGTGTGTGTTTTCCTCCACACCACCAAGGTGTTGTCTAGTAGAACTTGATTCTGACACTATCTACCTGTAGCGTCCAATTGCACAGGTTAAGAGATTAGCCCTAAAAGGCTGTTTGGACTTCAGAAGCCAATTATAGATCCAAGTTGTCACCTGTACTTCTGGTATAAATCAGAGATTCTTATGAACCCCCTCCTTGGGTTCAATTAATTTTCTAGAGCAGCTCATGGGACTCAGAGATATACTCTTACTTACTAGATTACCAGTTTATTTTAAAAGGGTTTAAGTCAGGAAGAGCCAGAGGGAAGAGATGCATAGAGCAAGGTGGGGAGAAAGGGGGCGGAGCTTCTGTGCCCTCCCTGGACTCACCACTCTCCCCACATCTCCATATGTACACCAACCTGGAAGCTCTCTGAATCCTGTTCTTTCAGGTGTTTATGGGGACTTCCTTACACAGGCATGAGTGATTAAATCTCCAGCTCATTCTTCCTTCCCAGAGGTCAAGGGGAGTTGGGCGGGGGGACTGAGAGTTCTAACCCTCCAATCACAGGGTTCTTTCCCCTGGCAACTAGCTGCCATTCTTAAGTGCTTTCTAAAATCACCTCATCAACATAATAAAAGACAAATTCTAAGGGCTTTAGGAGCTCTGTGCCAAAAATGAGAACAAAGACCAAATATATATTTCTTACTGTCAATCACAGTGTCACAATAGGTGACTTTTGCTTGATCCTGGAGGGGAGCTCTGGACACAGTGAAGACCACACACCTCACTACTGTCCCAAACAGGAAGAGGAAGCTGGAGAAATTATATTTATCAGTACTTGATATGTATGGAGTATTTATATACCCCTTAGTCACCAGAAGCGCCCCGGCTGTGACAGACTGTGCAGAAGCATGGCCAAGAGGAGCTACCCTTGCCCAAGGTTAGGGGCAGCAGCCAAGAGGAGCTACCCCACGTCCAAGGAGCAGCAGCTGTGTGGGTGCAGGAGGGCTGAGAGGAGCCACTCCACGTTCAAGGTCAGGAGGGGCAGCTATGAGGAGATACCCCTCATCCACGGTAAGAGAAACCCAAGTAAGATGGTAGGTGTTGCGAGAGGGCATCAGAGGGCAGACGCACTGAAACCATAATCACAGAAAACTAGCCAATCTAATCACTTGGACCACAGCCTTGTCTAACTCAGTGAAACTAAGCCATGCCATGTGGGGCCACCCAAGATGGGCAGGTCATGGTGGAGAGGTCTGACAGAATGTGGTGCACTGGAGAAGGGAATGGCAAACCACTTCAGTATTCTTGCCTTGAGAACCCCATGAACAGTATGAAAAGGCAAAATGACAGGATACTGAAAGGGGAACTTCCCAGGTCAGCAGGTAAAAATATGCTACTGGAGATCAGTGGAGAAATAACTCCAGAAAGAATGAAAGGATGGAGGCAAAGCAAAAACAATACCCAGTTGTGGATGTGACTGGGGATAGAAGCAAGGTCCGATGCTGTAAAGAGCAATATTGCATAGGAACCTGGAATGTCAGGTCCATGAATCAAGGCAAATTGGAAGTGGTCAAACAAGAGATGGCAAGGGTGAACGTCGACATTCTAGGAATCAGCGAACTAAAATGGACTGGAATGGGTGAATTTAACTCAGATGACCATTATATCTACTACTGTGGGCAGGAATCGCTTAGAAGAAATGGAGTAGCCATCATGGTCAACGAAAGAGTCTGAAATGCAGTACTTGGATGCAATCTCAAAAA
>SJYX01004252.1:28413-41835 GCA_006410675.1 Oreotragus oreotragus | reverse complement strand
CTCTCCTCCTTCACTTTCATCAAGAGGCTTTTTAGCTCCTCCTCACTTTCTGCCATAAGGGTGAGGTGGTAATCCTGTCTGCTGATGATTGGGTTTGTATTTTTGTCTTGTTTGTTGTTTGGGTGAGGGTGCAAAGGGTGCTACTGGTAGTTGGGTGATGATAGGTCTTATATACAAGTAGTTGCCTTTGTGGAATTCTCATTATTTAATTCCTAGGGTTAGGAGTTCTCTGGTAGTCCAGGGTCTTAGAGTCAGCACTCCCACTCCAAAGGCTCAGGACTTGATCTCTGGCTGGAAACAGAGATTCCACATGTGGTTTGTTATGTCATTAAGTGGGATTAAAATAAATAACACAAAAAAAAGAGGAAGAAAACAAGCATCCCAGGCAAATGGCAATTACAAAATCAGGTAAGTAATAACTAAAATAATGGAATATACACATGCATATATACCCATAAGCAGAACCAAAACAGTCCAAAAAAATTAAGCATAATAGATTGACCCTGCAAACAAAGGAAACCAAAAATGAAATCCACCAGTTAAGAACAAAACTAAAGTATAAACTGGAAAACAAAACTAAAGAAAAGTGCTACCTGGGGAATAAATCAACAAAAACAAAACAAATATGGTGAGAAAAAGAAAGAATAGAAATGCAAAGTTAATTAGAGGTAGATGGAGAAGATTTGTATATATTAAAGATTAACTGCAAGAGGAAAAGCAAACAAAGGAATAAATGTAGAAAAATAATAATAGATTTTTAATTTTTAATTAAAATTAAAAGAAAGGGGAAGAAAAAAAGACAGGAAAATGAATAAAAAAAGGAAAACTCCACAGAACCACAAAAGGCTAACATTGAAGCAGAAGCATGTAACAGAAATAAAATGTGTGATTTTTAAAAATTTCTCAAAAGTGTAAATAGATTTAATAGTATTAGTGAAATTTGCAACTCCCACAACAAAGGGGGAGAAAGGGGGAAAATTAATAATAAATCCATAAGAAACTACAGCAAAAGTCAAAATATAAGAATAATAAATGCTTCTCTTGAGTCTCTCTTATCAGTGTACTTTCCCTCGCTGGGAGTCACAGTCCACCTTGCTTCCCTAGATGCATTCCAACACTGCTGGTCTCTGGACCTGCTGTGGGGGCAGCTCAGACTCTAATCTGGTCCTACTCCTGAGTGTTTTGCCTCCAATATCCAGAGCTGTCAGAACTAGTGGGTGCATTTTTTTGTTTTCTTTTTGAGAACTCTCAATGTTTTTTTTAGTATATTCCATAGACACAGAGTCTGCCTAGTTGATAGTGTAGATTTACTCTACAGCTTGTACAGCTGATGGGAAGGTTTTGGGTCTTCTTCCTTAGCCACACTGTCCCTGGCTTCCAACTGTGGCTTTATCTCCACCTCTGCATGTGGGTTGTCCACAGGAGTTTGCTCCTGAGGTGCCCAGGAGGACTTGGGTTTGCCCCATTGAGTACCAGCCGTGGACATGGTACAGCTGCTTGGGTCACAGGGGCCCTGGCAGCGCCAGGTACTCAGGGGAGCTGGTGGCTAGGGCAGCAGGAAATATGCTGTTCTAGAAGAGTGACAACCCACTCCACTTGCCTGAAGAACCCCAGACAGAGAAGCCTGGCAGGCCACAGTTCACAGGGTCACAAAGACTTAGTCACCACTGAAGCAACCCACATGCACAGATGCAGGACTTTTTCTAGCCTGTGGCAGTTATGCCCCAGTGAGGATTGAGTGTGAAAGTGGGGCAGCTGCTTGACAGTGCCAAGTGTGCAGGGACACAGACTGCCTCAGCTGCAGCTATGGCTCTATCAGAGTCTTTTTCTAGCCTCTGGCAGTTAGCAATCAGAAGGCCTCTTTGGCTAGTCCTTCTCTGTTGCTCCGCCCATTCATGCACTTGGAGGTCTCCCCTGCCTGGGGTCCTTCTCTGTTGCTTGGTGCATCAGGCACATGAAGGGCTCCTCTGGCTGGGATCCTTCCCTGTTGTTCCATGCCTCAAGCACTTGAAAGGCCAGAATATTGTTCACGTGCTGGTGTTGGTCTGAGTCTGTGAGAAGAGAGAGGCTACCATGATGGCTTCATCCCCTATGCATGACTCAGCAGTATCCGCTTGCTGCCATGGCTGCCTGACTTTTCTCCACAGGCATTTCTCACCACAATCTCCTCCCTCATGTCCCCTCAGGCTGTCTCCCTGCAGTCAACAGCAGGCTTTGCCCTGAGATTGGTCCACAATCCCTACATTTCAGCTCCCAGCCACTGTGCCTTCTAGGGGAACTGCAACCCTGTCTGAGGTACGAATGGCTGCAGAAAGGAATGTTTATGTGATTATCATTCCATTTAGGCTGTCACAGATCAGCTGCTCCACTCGCAGCCTCAAATGTTTCTCCTAAGTCACAAATAAATACCCTGAGATAGGACCCCTGCTTCAGTTCCCCCACCCACTGAAGGCAAGTCCAGTCTTACTAACTCTCCTGTTTTTCCTCCTTGTTCCTTCATCCTAGCAAGTTTTGCATGGTTCTATATATTCTTTTCTGGTGGTCAGGTACTCCTGCCTGCTCTCAGCTGGTGGTCTGCAATCACTTCTGTGCCTGAAGGTGTATTCCTGATGTATCCATGGAGAGAGATATATTCCATGTCCACCTACTCCTCTGCCATTTTCTTCCCATGTTTGTATTTCTTGACAACCTTCATCCTCAATCTCCTCCTACCAATTCTCTGCCTTTAGTAACCACAAATACATTTGTCTTGTTACCAATGTGTCCTAAAGCAGTAGTTGCCCCGAGTCCACGCAGCTATAGCCCTGGGGATGGCTGTGTTCTTTTCCACTGCCTTGAGCTATGCTCAGTGAAGGTGGGTGAGAGCCTGAAATTCTCCTGATGGAAGTCTGAAAGATAGAGGGGTGTGAGAAGTCCAGGAATGGATGTCACCAAACTGATAATGCGTGGCCATGCATGGGCACGGCTGTACCAATTAAAATCTCAAAATGCTTCCAATCTTAGTGGGTAAATAGTCACTGAGTTGAGGTCACCCCAAGTACCCATGCCATAACCAGGAGCTAAAGAGCTTTTATCTGGCATTTTGAACTTCATCTCCTAGAAAACTCTAAAAGCAATTCAGTTAAAAAAATATTTTCTAATTTTCCTTATTATGGCTACTTAGATACACCAATCACTTAAAAGTGGACATTTAATTTCCAAACACATAGGGTTTTTAAAGTATTTACTAATTTCTCATTTAAACGCTTTCTTGAAATGGCAACCCACTCCAGTATTCTTGCCTGGAGAATCCCATGGATGGAGGAGCTTGATGGGCTACAGTCCACGGGTTGCAAAGAGTCGGACACGACTGAGCGACTTCACTTTCACTTTCTACGCAATTATACTGTGATTTTTTTCAGTCTTCTAACTTTTTGAGGCTTTTGATGGCTTAGTCAAATATCCTTCTTGGTAAATGTCACATTACACTTGTGGAACTATATATAACTTTGTTCTGTATTTTCCAAGTCCCTTGTAAATGTGTTTTCATACTATTAAAACTTTAAAAAAATTTTTTTTCAAGAAAGGGGAAGATGGATAATTTGACGCCTCTGAGCTGAAAGCTTCCTTTTCTGGTGACTGCAACTGTTACAGAGATGCATAACAGGCTGGCCTCTGTCAGGGAAGACTTTCAGCACATGAGGATAAATCTTTGTTCCTGGAAGCCCAGGTCCTACATGACACAGCACAACAATAAAAGAAAGGAAAGTCTACAAGACTGTACTTTCACTCCAAAGAGAAATATAACACCAGGTCCCAGCATTCATGCAAGGCCAAAAGGAGGAAATGATGTCTGAAGGATTTCTCTTGGAGGACTGTGGCACTCCTGAGAGCAGGGGCAACATAGAGCAATATTACATAGGTTTTGTGGGTACAACTGAGGCAGAGGATGGACAACTCATCTAATGTATGGGCTTTTAATTGCCAAAGTATACTGATAGTCCAAAAAGAGCAAAAGTTTGTAATGCAGATCTACATTACTAGCCAAATATAATAAATGCATGTTAACTTACTCAAAACAAAATAAATAAGAAATGTTTATTATAATTATAATCAAATGCATGATAATATTTTGCTATGCTTGCTTTATCACATAACTATCAATGAGGCCATTGTGACTGAATCACAGAGAGTAAGGGAGAGAGAGGAGATGAGATTTGAGATAATCAGCAGGTTCTACACTAGGGAGAGCCTTGGTGGGAGCTGATTTTTTTAAACTGTAGTAAAATACAGGTCAGGCTTCCCTGGTGGTTCAGTGGTTAAAAAAAAAATCTGCCTGTCAATGCAGGAGACATGGGTTCTATCCCTGGGTCAAGATGATCCCCTGGAGAAGTAAATAACAGACTCCAGTATCCTTGCCAGGGGAAATCCCATGGACAGAGGAGACTGGCAAGTTACAGGCCTTGGGGTCCCACAGAGTTAGATATGACTTAGCAACTAAAACAACAAACAAAATACAAAACTTATCAGAACCATTTTTAAGTGTACGGTACAGTAGTGTTAGGTATATACATAGTTGGGCAACCAGTCTTTAGAATTTGCAAAACTGAAATTCTATGCACATTAACCAATAGCTCTCCGTTTCCATCTACCCCAGGTGTTAGCAACTACCGTTCTATTTTCTGTCTTTAAATATTTGACTATTCTGTGCAAGTAATGTAAGCAAAATTATCCTGCGTTTGTTATTTTGTGACTGGTCTATTTCATTTAGTATAATGTCCTCAAGTTTCACCTATGTTGTGACATGTGTCTGAGTTTCCTTCTGTCAAAGCCTAAATGACATTCCCTTGGGTAGATGTACCACATTTGGCTTATCACTCATTCAGTTCAGTTCAGTCACTCAGTGTGTCCAGCTGTTTATGACCCCATGAACTGCAACATGCCAGGCCTCCCTGTCCATCACCAACTCCGAGTTTACCCAAACTCATGTCCATTGAGTCGGTGATGCCATCTAACCATCTCATCCTCGGTCGTCCCCTTCTCCTCCTGCCCTCAATCTTTCCCAGAATCAGGATCTTTTCAAATGAGTTAGCTCTTCACATCAAGTAGCCAAAATATTGGAGTTTCATTTCAACATCAGTCCTTCTATTGAACCCCCAGGACTGATCTCCTTTAGGATGGACTGGTTGGATCTCCTTGCTGTCCAAGGGACTCTCAAGAGTCTTCTCCAACAACACAGTTATAAAGCATCAATTCTTCAGTGCTCAGCTTTCTTTATAGTCCAACTCTCACATCCATACATGACTACTGAAAAAACCATAGCCTTGACTAGATGGACCTTTGTTGACAAAGTAATGTCTCTGCTTTTTAATATGCTATCTAGGCTGGTCATAACTTTCCTTCCAAGGAGTAAATGTCTTTTAATTACATGGCTGCGATCACCATCTGCAGTGATTTTGGAGTCCAAAAAATAGTCACCCACCGTTTTCACTGTTTCCCCATCTATTTGCCATGAAGTGATGGGACTGGATGCCATGATCTTAGTTTTCTGAATGTTGAGCTTTAAGCCAACTTTTTCACTCTCCTTTTNTAAAAAAAAAATCTGCCTGTCAATGCAGGAGACATGGGTTCTATCCCTGGGTCAAGATGATCCCCTGGAGAAGTAAATAACAGACTCCAGTATCCTTGCCAGGGGAAATCCCATGGACAGAGGAGACTGGCAAGTTACAGGCCTTGGGGTCCCACAGAGTTAGATATGACCTAGCAACTAAAACAACAAACAAAATACAAAACTTATCAGAACCATTTTTAAGTGTACAGTACAGTAGTGTTAGGTATATACATAGTTGGGCAACCAGTCTTTAGAATTTGCAAAACTGAAATTCTATGCACATTAACCAATAGCTCTCCGTTTCCATCTACCCCAGGTGTTAGCAACTACCGTTCTATTTTCTGTCTTTAAATATTTGACTATTCTGTGCAAGTAATGTAAGCAAAATTATCCTGCGTTTGTTATTTTGTGACTGGTCTATTTCATTTAGTATAATGTCCTCAAGTTTCACCTATGTTGTGACATGTGTCTGAGTTTCCTTCTGTCAAAGCCTAAATGACATTCCCTTGGGTAGATGTACCACATTTGGCTTATCACTCATTCAGTTCAGTTCAGTCACTCAGTAGGAGAAACATCCAGACAGAAGTGACTGCATGTGCAAAGATCCTAGGATAAGAATGTATGACAAGGTGGGGAAGCTGTAAGTGGTTCAACAAGGCTGGAAATGAAGCTTACAGTAATGACAAATGGAGAGATGCCAAGTCAACTGCATCCCCCAAAGGTCAACCACCCCTCCCCTGGGCCAGTGAGGGTAAAAGGGCATATAGCAAGCAAAAATGGGGGCAAAATGGGTGGTGGCAAAAATGGATGGACAAAAATGTGATAAGGGTCTCTTGCTGGGGACATGTTGGAGAGAAGGGTATAGAAGGGTCATTTCTAATCAAAAGGTAAGGAGTTTCTTTATAATAGAGATGACATTTAAGTCTGAATAGAAGATGAATAAATGCTCACCTGGTACAGAGAGAATGGCATCTATAAAGGAGCCACACATGGACAAAGAAATCTAGGGTTTAGAAATCTGGGGTTATTCTTTCACCTCTCCTTAATGTGTGCCTTTTTTGTCTCCCGGTTTTAATGGACTTGGTCTGAATAAGCCTCCTACAAGTAAATATCTTTGCATCCATCTTTCATTTCAGCCTCCATGGGTCTTTTGCCAAGCTTTTCTTTTCACTCAGAAAAGGAGCTTTCCCCAAACTCAGACTGGTCTCCTGAGTGGAGCCAAGATGTCAGTGGGAGGAAAATTGCTGAGCCTTTGGTCTATTTTTGCACCTGCAGCAATGGTACTGGCTTGTCAAATTTTATTTTCTGTATTTTTCTTGGTTAGAAGGGTATATTTGAGCAATAATTTCCTACAGAAATGAGTTGAAATTCTATAATGAGCTTGTAATTTATGACTCCTATTAACAAAATTTCCTATGGGTGCCGCAGAAGTATCAAGGTAAAGATGTAAACACTGGTGCCTATTCACTATTAATGGTGAAATTTGCAATTTTTATTCAACGCCTTCCTAATGTATTTTTCCATCCATTTTTCTATCCTACCAGTTATCTGTTCTCTCAAATACAAATCTCCCTCTCTCCATTCCTTCTTTTCTTTTTCTTCATTCCTTTCATCCATCCAAATAACCATTCACTTGTTTGTCCTTCTTTTGTTCTGTACTTCCATTCATCTCTCAACTTTTCTTCCTGGTATTTATTCTTCTTTCCTCCTCTTTGACCCTCCTGATGTCTCTTCCTTCATCCACCAGGTATCCCATTTCTCTTTCTCCATCTATCTGTCCTCTTTGTTTAGTCTCTTTCTTGTTTACCCACTCACAGTCTCTTGGATTCATTTCATTCATTGTGTGAATAAGAGGATTGCTCTACTCACAAAATCACTCCTATTTACACAATCACTCCTTCCCTCACTCTGATTAGTGGTACACCTTTAAATGGTTGTCCTTGGATAAATTTCTGGAACTCAGGTGAACTTGGGGAGCTTTCTTCCATTCTATGAGGGACTTGGTTTTTCAGTTTGATGAAATGAAAATTTTTTTTCTTTTGAAATCTGGTTCATTTAGTACCATATTACCATATTTAAGAAGCCAAAAAAGGTCAAGAAGATTTACTCATGTCTTTTTTCCAAGGGCTTTATATTTTTATCATTGAATTTAGGTCTTTATTGTGAGTTAATTTTGTGTAAGTTGTGAGTTGTGGGACCAACTTCATTTTTTTTTTTTTTTTTACACATGGATATCTACTTGTTGCAGTGTTTTTTGTTAAATCATCTATTTTTTCCCTGCCATCTTGGAACTTCTATTGAAAATAAATTGTCCATAAATGTGTGTTTGTTTCTAGACAAAAAAATCCTACTCTATTGATCTAAATGTCTACATTATGCAATTGGGTTGGGAAGATTCCCTGGAGAAGGGAAAGGATACCCACTCCGGTAATCTGGCCTGGAAAATTCCATGGACTGAATAGCCCATAGGGTCACAGAGTCAGACATGACTGAGGGACTTTCACTTCATTTTATGCAAGTGGAATGCTCTTTTGATATCTGTAGCTTAGTAACAATTTTTATAATGGGAAGTGGAATTTTCCAAGTTTATTATTTCTGCTTATTGGTTTGGCTTTTCAAAGTACTTTGCAATGTTATATGAATTTTAAGATCAGCTTCCAAATTTCTATAGAAGAGCCAGCTGCAATTTTGACAAAGATTGTATTTAATCTGCAAATTAAGTTAAGCAGTGCTTCCATCCTAATAATGTTAAATCCTTGATTTATGAATATGAGATGCACTTCTGTTTATTTAGGTCTTTCTAAAATTTTTCAACAAAGTTTTGTATTTTTCAGGTATGAATCTTAACAGTAGTTTTGTTCAATTTCTCCCCAAATCCCTGATGTTTTATTATTTGATTAATTATTTTTTAAATTTCATTTTCAGAATGTTAGTACCTAGCATTTAGAAATACAATGTTTGCATATTTTATTGTCCTGAACTAATAGAATTCAGTAGTATTTATTTATATTTCTTAGAATTTTTAATATACAATATCTTATCATTTGTGAATAGAGAGAGATTAAGTACTTGGCATAAGACTATACATTTCTGATGTACAGTGAAGGAAAATAAACCATTAGTACAAAAATGTTTTACTTTACAGTATTGTGACAGATCCCATGTTTAACATTTTCTTTAGAGCCCCTGTGACATCCTTATTCCTAAGACTATAGATTAAAGGGTTAAGAACAGGAGTGAGTATGGTGTAAAATACAGATACAATCATATCCTTCTCAGGGGTGTGGTAGGAACTAGGGAGCATGTAGGTATAAACTGCAGCTCCAAAGAACNCATTTTCTTTAGAGCCCCTGTGACATCCTTATTCCTAAGACTATAGATTAAAGGGTTAAGAACAGGAGTGAGTATGGTGTAAAATATAGATACAATCATATCCTTCTCAGGGGTGTGGTAGGAACTAGGGAGCATGTAGGTATAAACTGCAGCTCCAAAGAACAGGATGACCACAGTCATGTGGGAAGAACAAGTAGTGAAAGCCTTCTTCCTGCCCTCTGCTGAATTCATCCTGTGGATGGTGAGGAGGATGAATAAATAAGAGCTTGAAATGACTGTCACAGGAATGAGGAGCATGAGGACACAGCACAGGTACATGAGTGTCTCATACAGGGAAGTGTCTGAGCAGGAAAGCTTCATTATAGCAGGGACCTCACAGAAGAAGTGATGGATCTCCCTGGTATTGCAGAAGGGGAAGGTCATGGTGACTGGTGTGAGCATAAAGCCATCCACTGATCCCAGGAACCAGCAGCCAGACACCAAGAGGTGACACACTCTATGGTTCATGAGAATAGAATAACGGAGCGGATGACAGATGGCCACATAGCGGTCATAGGCCATGGCAGCCAGAAGAAAAAATTCTGAACCTACTAGAGTCAAATAGAGAAACATCTGCATTCCACATTCAGAGGCTGAAATCTCATTCACACCCGTGACCTGGTCCATGAGCGTCTTCGGCACAGTGACAGAAATGTACATCACATCCATGAGGGACAACTGACTAATAAAAAAATACATGGGAGTTTGGAGATGGGCATTAGAATGTATCAGAAGGATCAGGATGCTATTACCAGACAAGGCCATCAGGAAAATCACAAAAATGATCACACAAAGGAGAGCTGGGTGCTTGGATTGACTGAAGAGTCCCACGAGGATGAAATCCAACTGTCCAGTGTAGTTGGCCACCCAGGTGGAGTTGTCCATAAAGTTTCACCTAAATAAGCAAAGAGAGCTTTGTAATTAACAGATTACTCATGCACTATGACTGCCTGATAGTAATGTTCAGTGAGCTTCTGCTGCATGTGTGTTTGTGTTTTTGTCTGTGTGTGCATACACACCTGCATGCACAGCCATGTATGTAATTCAGTTGTGCTAATAAGAGATGTTAGGGGGCTGTAGATTTGAGGACTGTAAGATTCCTGCAATTCAATACATTCTTTGAAAGAGAAAGAATTCTCAACTTGTCTTTCAGTAAATATATTGTGGGTTAAAACAATCAGTTACTAATAGTAAGTTTGCCAGAATTCAATGTCATGAGATGCCCTGATGCAAACTCTACATAAATATATATTTAAGCAAATAAGAATATATAAATAAGTATCCTTTATATTTCCAATTTTAACTGTGGGTAAGCAGAGTTTCATAGAGAATCCCATCTCTGTTTTCTCTAGTACATGCTTTCAGTGAGCTTCTGCTGCATGTGTGTTTGTGTTTTTGTCTGTGTGTGCATACACACCTGCATGCACAGCCATGTATGTAATTCAGTTGTGCTAATAAGAGATGTTAGGGGGCTGTAGATTTGAGGACTGTAAGATTCCTGCAATTCAATACATTCTTTGAAAGAGAAAGAATTCTCAACTTGTCTTTCAGTAAATATATTGTGGGTTAAAACAATCAGTTACTAATAGTAAGTTTGCCAGAATTCAATGTCATGAGATGCCCTGATGCAAACTCTACATAAATATATATTTAAGCAAATAAGAATATATAAATAAGTATACTTTATATTTCCAATTTTAACTGTGGGTAAGCAGAGTTTCATAGAGAATCCCATCTCTGTTTTCTCTAGTACATGCTTTTGCAACATCATCTCCTTATAGTTCCTGCCATTTGTTTCAAATATCAGGGAACAGAACTAGCATTTAGAAGGTCACAGCTATTTACAAGACAAGGCATTCATTGTTTTGCAAGCATTATCTGCTTTATTGCCTACAGCAGTCAAGTTTTCATGGAAAAAGAGAGGCGTAAAGGAAAACTGAACAACACTGAGAAGTCTCTGACTCCATGTAATGTTCTGTCCCCTATCTTGCTGCTCACAGTACATATCTGTGTTCAACGCTGAAGACAAATAGAAAAAATTAAACTTGGTTACACTTAAGAAGGTCATAATCAGTCAATGAGGGAGAAACATTACGTAAATGTTATTTAAACTAGAGTATTAAAAGACATACAAAATAAATTATTAAGAACGGTAGGAAAAAAATACACCTGAGCTTTCTTAAGAGAATGAGTAGTTTCTCCTAAAATTTCTATCAGGCAGATTACATTTTTGGAGTTTTTCATTTTCTGACATGTTAAATATTAAGTTTTATAAGTTCTTATCAACAAGAGGACATATTGGCTCCACTTTCTGGAAAGAGTTTAAAAATGCTTATGATGCAGTGATATTTCAAGTAGAATTTCCTAGTTTCAAATATATTTTATCTTCTTGTAATAATCCCAAGACTAATTACAGTATTCAGCTTATTAACAATCCCATGTTCTGGAGTGATGAAGCTGGAGACAACTTTGAAAGTGAATTTGGTGATTTAACATAGATATACAACAAACTTGCCACACATTGCATGAACATATATTTCTGTCCATTTCTACCTTCACTGGCAAATGAATGCTGAGCTCCATCTGTGTAAAATTTTAAAACTGTACAATTAAGTCGAAATTACACCTGTGACTGAGTCTATTTGTGGTCAGAATGAAGCAAGAACCAGTGCAGTGGCTGGTACAAGTGAAGACCTCAAATCTATTTGTTGAGTAAATGAAAAGAGAGCAGCGGGCAAGTGGGAAGTGGGACTTTAATTTCTTTGGTAAATGAAAGTCACTGTGTTCACGTGACGCTGAATACCTAGGACACCAGATAAGGGAATTCTGTTTGTACCACAAAACACAATTGGCCTCCCTATTCAAAAGGGAGGCCAATTTTTTTTTATTACTTTTCTCTACCAAATTGCCTGAGTTCAAAATCAACAAAACGGTGCTTATTAAACTCAGTAATTATTAACAGTAGTAGTAGAGTAGTAACAAATCTTACATTAATCTGGCAGCTTCTAAGCAATTGTTTTATTGCATTACTGTGCTTTTTGTCCCCAAGAGCCTATGAAGTACTTACTCATCTTATTTTCTCCTTTTACAAATTAAATAATTCAGGTTCTCAGGGCATCTGCCTAGACTTGTATCTCGGCTCAGGAGTTGGGACACAGAGTCTGTAATACTTCATAAATACTGTAGAACCCAATGTTCCCTCCACAGTCTACAATTTGGGTATTAGTTACCAACTGTAGATTTCCTTTAGGAAACAGATATGATTGAGACATTTATTTCAATGTTCTAACATCCAAAAATACCCATACCAAGTAAAATTAGTCCCTTTTCTTCGATTAATTTCAGTCTTAAAAAAAGAAATTACAATAATGTAGGAGGGTGTGTATTCTTTTGTCTGTATATAACTGGAAATCAAAACTTGTATCCTAATGCTGCTGCTAAGTCACTTCAGTCGTGTCCGACTCTGTGTGACCCCATAGACGGCAGCCCACCAGGCTCCCCCGTCCCTGGGATTCTCCAGGCAAGAATACTGGAGTGGGTTGCCATTTCCTTCTCCAATGCATGAAAGAGAAAAGTGAAAGTGAAGTCGCTCAGTCTGTCCGACTGTTAGCAACCCCATGGACTGCAGCCCACTAGGCTACTCCGTCCATTGGATTTTCCAGGCAAGAGTACTGGGGTGGGGTGCCATTGCCTTCCCTGTGTATCCTAATATGTTACAGTAAATAAATGTAATATGAAAAACTCAAGAAAAAAAAAAAACACACACACACACATTTGCTTCTCTCCAGAGAAATAGATGCTAGTGAAAAAATTTAGAAATAAGTTCAAACATTAACAGAATGTGACAGAAACCCAAGTAAAAATAATATTAGTTACCCCTTTGATTTTTTTTTCCTGTCTTCCTATCTGATTGACCCCAAAATCAGATGATGCCAAAAGCCTCATCTAGATGGACTAATGGAAAGTGGCCACAATTAACTATATAAAAAGAAACAGGAGAGTGACATCATCCCTGGTTTTACTATGCCCATTAAGGGAGTGGAATATGGTCTTCTATAGATAAATTCCCTCTGGGTCTTTGTAGAATAATGAAATCAAGAGAGTTAAAAGTAACAAATACCTGTGCTGCTCTTTTCTGATTTTTTTTCTCATTTTTAGCCACTTTTATTATTAAAGCAGAACTCTTAACCAATATTAACAATAATCTTAAATTTTTACCATCATCAATAAATTATCTATGAAATAGATATTAACATATATCTAATATAATCTTAGCTTTTTCACATTAAAAGTGTTTCATATATATATATATATATATCTCCCCATGTAATCTTCAAGAATATTTTGTGAAGTATTGGTGTTTGCCTTATCTTTCACAGATATAGACCCTGAAACTCATAGTCTAATTGATATGTCAAAAAGAGTACCAATAATCAGTAATGTAGTTGAGATAAATTTGA
>SJYX01004252.1:0-10809 GCA_006410675.1 Oreotragus oreotragus | reverse complement strand
GAGTCAACTCTTCACATGAGGTGGCCAAAGTACTGGAGTTTCAGCTTTAGCATCATTCCTTCCAAAGAACACCCAGGACTGATCTCCTTTAGGACGGACTGGTTAGATCTCCTTATAGTCAAAGGGACTCTCCAGAGTCTTCTCCAACATCACAGTTCAAAAACAGTATATGAACATAATTATTGTGCATAATTTACTCTGCATTTAGAGTAATCAAAAATTGAATGATAATAAGAATTCTGTATATGTTATGTACATAATATATGATATTCAAACAATATGCATATAATATGTAAAATATGTGTTCTTACAACTTCCCTGTTCATACCACTCTACATGCATATTCAATTTGATATTTACAGCTTTCTGAAATTCCCACTGCTTCATTTATACTCACATTTCCTCACAAGTATTTCCTCTTTGAAGTGTTCCTTTGTCTCTTTACAAATATATAATCTTTATTTTGGAATCACTGTTCAAATCTGGTGTTCCCTACTAGATGCTGTAGGGTTCTCATAGTTTTTATGACTGGGATCCCAAGTCTGCACAGCTCTCTTCTCTACTAGGAAATAAGCCCCTAGATATAAGCGCTTGCATTCTGGCCACTGCTGTGTCCCTCACAAACTTCAGAGTTTCTGTAATATTGCAAGTAATCTATAAAGGTTTAATAAATGATTAAATAAACCAAGAGCCTAGGAAGATTTTCAAAGAGTTTAACTGGCAGAATGACACTGATATTAAATGAAAGAACATAGGTTAAATACTAGATTTGTGATAAAAAGATAAAATAAGTGTTTTACAAGATGGTTTTACAGGTTAACCAAGTACTTACACTGACCTTTCTAATAGAAAGATTTTAAAAGGCCAGCAATACTGCTTTTTAATTCAACATCAGGTCACAAACTTTTCTCATGTGACAGAATCTACACTGGCTCCTTCATGCTCATGAAGAAGCAGGGCCAGGGCTCTGACATACACAGTCAGAGCCGGGGTAAAGCCACGTTTATCCAGTCATACCTGAGAGGGGACAGCAGACCCTTGAAGGGACTGAGCCCTGGACTGGACAAGTGAATTAAATTCACTTCATATTTAAAGTGTCATGGTGATGTTCTGTTGCTAGTTCTATTAGTGGTAGAGAAATCAAGATAGTGGGGGGGGGAGTAATTTGATATTAAAGCTGCTGTGTAGCAAGCTAGGATTTAGCTAGAGGTCTCCTTGATCCTACACACTCTCTCACAGCTCCACCACTTGAAGGCAAATAAAAAGAGTAGAAAACACAGAGGTGGGAATAGAAACCACAGTTTGCAACAGGTGTTAGGGCCTGCCTGTGCATATCACCTCCATATTTGTCAAGGAACTTGAATAGCGAATTTTGCTTTTCCCATCTCAAAAGTGATTATAAGGCAACTGTTAGGGCTTGGGCAAGTTCACAAATGCCATGTAGCTCTTGAGATCTAAAGAGGCAGATTCTGAACTAATCTCAAGACTAATTCTTTTCACTTTATTACATCTAATCACAACAGTCCCCCTATTTGTGGGTAAATTCAAAATCAATATTTGTTTTTCTTTGCACATTGTGTTCCTGGATGACAAATACATAAATCAAGCACTCACTAAAAACAAAAATGAAGCTGATTGGAAAGATAATATCTAAGACTTATCTAATGATATTGTTAATAATAAGATGTTAATAATAAGATTAATTGATAGTGTCAGTTTGGGCAGTTTTGCTTCTTTTATTTATGTAATCACAGCAGTTTCTAAAAGTAAAAATTTACCTACCTCTAGATAAAGCTCTCACTTTTTGGTATAGGCTCTTTCCCCTCATTGGTGGAGCTATTTCCATGTTCAGACAACTTCCTTATGTAACACTATAGGAATAATCATAAACGAGTAGCAAAAGCATTGAGTTGACATGCCATGTAAAGAAACTACTTGTCAGTCTATTGACATGCAGCAGGTATGAGGTATGAGAATACCCAATGTCTAACCTTTGATAGCAAGATAAAGGTTCTGTTCCAAGTGGTGGTACCTCAACAATTGAGAATCCAAGTCTCCTTCTTGGACGTTAATCAGAGGAAATGTACTTTTTCCTAATTTCACATATTCCCAAAACACTAGACACTTGTATCATTTTGTTCATGAATATAGTAGTTCCTGAAGACTTCATAGTAATTCACTTTTACTGCTATTGTTCAAAATCAAGTCTCATACTAAAATGATTGATAAACTTGGGATGTGAGATGAGATAGTTTTCTTTATGTCAATGTTGACAAAAAGGATAAAAGGACTCGTATATAAAAGGACCATAAGAATGTTACATTTAATGTGATAAATTAGGATGAATAAACAGGATGGAGGAGAAATGTCACAGGCATAGGAAAGAAGAAAGACATGACTAGACTCAGTTTGGGGGACCCTGTTAAAAGCAGACAAATGAAAGCAGAAAAAAGGAAAGGAGGGATAATATAAAAGTTGAAAGAGTTGTGGTCATTCCTAGACTTTCCCCTTTACAGCTTTCTCTAGGCTCAGTCCTAATTGCATCCTGCTCCTCAGAGCACCTGTGACGTCTTTATTGTGGAAGCTGTAAATGAGGGGGTTCAGCACAGGGGTGATGATGGTATAAAAGGCTGACACCATCATGTCCTGCTCAGCTGTGTGGTAGGAATCGGGAAGCATGTAGGTGTAGATGGCGGCACCAAAGAAGAGCAGCACTACAGTCATGTGCGAGGAGCAGGTGGCAAAGGCTTTCCTGTGGCCCTTGGCTGAATTAATTCTGTGGATGAGCTGCAGGATGAGGGCATATGAGCTTGAGATAACCACAATGGGGATGAGGAGCATGAGAATACAACATAGGTACATGAGCATTTTATAGAAGGAGATGTCATAGCAGGAGAGCTTCATCAAGGCCGGAGCCTCACAGAAGAAACTCAGGATTTTTCTGGAATGACAAAAGGGGAAGCTCATGACTATGGGTGTGAGCAACAAACCATCCACCATTCCTAGGAACCAGCATCCAGACACCAGGCATTCACAGACCCTCTGGTTCATCAGCAAAGGATAATGGAGAGGTCTGCAAATAGCAGCATATCTTAAAAGGCTGACACCATCATGTCCTGCTCAGCTGTGTGGTAGGAATCGGGAAGCATGTAGGTGTAGATGGCGGCACCAAAGAAGAGCAGCACTACAGTCATGTGCGAGGAGCAGGTGGCAAAGGCTTTCCTGTGGCCCTTGGCTGAATTAATTCTGTGGATGAGCTGCAGGATGAGGGCATATGAGCTTGAGATAACCACAATGGGGATGAGGAGCATGAGAATACAACATAGGTACATGAGCATTTTATAGAAGGAGATGTCATAGCAGGAGAGCTTCATCAAGGCCGGAGCCTCACAGAAGAAACTCAGGATTTTTCTGGAATGACAAAAGGGGAAGCTCATGACTATGGGTGTGAGCAACAAACCATCCACCATTCCTAGGAACCAGCATCCAGACACCAGGCATTCACAGACCCTCTGGTTCATCAGCAAAGGATAATGGAGAGGTCTGCAAATAGCAGCATATCTGTCATAGGCCATGGCAGACAGGAGAAAAGTTTCAGCTCCAGCAAGGGTCAGATAGAAGAACATCTGGATCCCACAACCTGAGGGAGAAATTGTGTGATCTCCTGTCACCTGGCCCAGGAGCATCTTGGGCACAGTCACAGATATGTACATGAGGTCCATGAGGTCAGACCCTTGAAGGGACTGAGCCCTGGACTGGACAAGTGAATTAAATTCACTTCATATTTAAAGTGTCATGGTGATGTTCTGTTGCTAGTTCTATTAGTGGTAGAGAAATCAAGATAGTGGGGGGGGGAGTAATTTGATATTAAAGCTGCTGTGTAGCAAGCTAGGATTTAGCTAGAGGTCTCCTTGATCCTACACACTCTCTCACAGCTCCACCACTTGAAGGCAAACAAAAAGAGTAGAAAACACAGAGGTGGGAATAGAAACCACAGTTTGCAACAGGTGTTAGGGCCTGCCTGTGCATATCACCTCCATATTTGTCAAGGAACTTGAATAGCGAATTTTGCTTTTCCCATCTCAAAAGTGATTATAAGGCAACTGTTAGGGCTTGGGCAAGTTCACAAATGCCACGTAGCTCTTGAGATCTAAAGAGGCAGATTCTGAACTAATCTCAAGACTAATTCTTTTCACTTTATTACATCTAATCACAACAGTCCCCCTATTTGTGGGTAAATTCAAAATCAATATTTGTTTTTCTTTGCACATTGTGTTCCTGGATGACAAATACATAAATCAAGCACTCACTAAAAACAAAAATGAAGCTGATTGGAAAGATAATATCTAAGACTTATCTAATGATATTGTTAATAATAAGATGTTAATAATAAGATTAATTGATAGTGTCAGTTTGGGCAGTTTTGCTTCTTTTATTTATGTAATCACAGCAGTTTCTAAAAGTAAAAATTTACCTACCTCTAGATAAAGCTCTCACTTTTTGGTATAGGCTCTTTCCCCTCATTGGTGGAGCTATTTCCATGTTCAGACAACTTCCTTATGTAACACTATAGGAATAATCATAAACGAGTAGCAAAAGCATTGAGTTGACATGCCATGTAAAGAAACTACTTGTCAGTCTATTGACATGCAGCAGGTATGAGGTATGAGAATACCCAATGTCTAACCTTTGATAGCAAGATAAAGGTTCTGTTCCAAGTGGTGGTACCTCAACAATTGAGAATCCAAGTCTCCTTCTTGGACGTTAATCAGAGGAAATGTACTTTTTCCTAATTTCACATATTCCCCAAACACTAGACACTTGTATCATTTTGTTCATGAATATAGTAGTTCCTGAAGACTTCATAGTAATTCACTTTTACTGCTATTGTTCAAAATCAAGTCTCATACTAAAATGATTGATAAACTTGGGATGTGAGATGAGATAGTTTTCTTTATGTCAATGTTGACAAAAAGGATAAAAGGACTCGTATATAAAAGGACCATAAGAATGTTACATTTAATGTGATAAATTAGGATGAATAAACAGGATGGAGGAGAAATGTCACAGGCATAGGAAAGAAGAAAGACATGACTAGACTCAGTTTGGGGGACCCTGTTAAAAGCAGACAAATGAAAGCAGAAAAAAGGAAAGGAGGGATAATATAAAAGTTGAAAGAGTTGTGGTCATTCCTAGACTTTCCCCTTTACAGCTTTCTCTAGGCTCAGTCCTAATTGCATCCTGCTCCTCAGAGCACCTGTGACGTCTTTATTGTGGAAGCTGTAAATGAGGGGGTTCAGCACAGGGGTGATGATGGTATAAAAGGCTGACACCATCATGTCCTGCTCAGCTGTGTGGTAGGAATCGGGAAGCATGTAGGTGTAGATGGCGGCACCAAAGAAGAGCAGCACTACAGTCATGTGCGAGGAGCAGGTGGCAAAGGCTTTCCTGTGGCCCTTGGCTGAATTAATTCTGTGGATGAGCTGCAGGATGAGGGCATATGAGCTTGAGATAACCACAATGGGGATGAGGAGCATGAGAATACAACATAGGTACATGAGCATTTTATAGAAGGAGATGTCATAGCAGGAGAGCTTCATCAAGGCCGGAGCCTCACAGAAGAAACTCAGGATTTTTCTGGAATGACAAAAGGGGAAGCTCATGACTATGGGTGTGAGCAACAAACCATCCACCATTCCTAGGAACCAGCATCCAGACACCAGGCATTCACAGACCCTCTGGTTCATCAGCAAAGGATAATGGAGAGGTCTGCAAATAGCAGCATATCTGTCATAGGCCATGGCAGACAGGAGAAAAGTTTCAGCTCCAGCAAGGGTCAGATAGAAGAACATCTGGATCCCACAACCTGAGGGAGAAATTGTGTGATCTCCTGTCACCTGGCCCAGGAGCATCTTGGGCACAGTCACAGATATGTACATGAGGTCCATGAGGGAGAGCTGGCTGATGAAGAAGTACATGGGGGTGTGAAGGCAGGGCTCCAGGCGGACGAGGATGATGAGGAGGGCGTTCCCAGCCAGGGCCATCAGGAAGAAGATGAAGGTCGCAGTGTAGAGGAGGAGGGCGTGTTTGGTTTCACCAAAGAGCCCCACAAGGCTGAAATCAGTATTCAACGTTTGATTCTGTGAATTTTGATTCCCTGAGCACATGGTTACAGTTCTCACTGAAGAAGAAGAGAAGAGACATCACTTTTAGAAATTTTATATGCACATATTTGTTTAAGATTTTTCCCAAAAAGTACCTAGAACTATTTTTTTTTAATATGAGATTGTACTGATGTAAAGTCCAATATTCAAATTTCTGAAAGGCCAGGTTGCACTTTGGCCACAAGTTTTGAGGAGATTATGAAACGGACCTGGGAAGGTGACAACTATACCAACAGACAAGTTGCTTACACTCTGTAAATTACTTATTTTTCCCCCAAACTGAGAATATAAAAGGGCTCATCTCATAGGATGATTAGAAATTTAGAGTAGGAAACACGCAATAAGTTTTAACACAATATGAATGTAGAATGAAATCATTCACTAAAGCTCCCACTCCACTTTTGGACACAGTAGGCCATCCAGGACTCAGAAATTGAAGTCAAAGTTGGTGCTAATGTCAACATTAATATTGTTCATTGTACTAATATAAGTTTACTGAAATTTGAAATATCATTAAATATTCTTCTGTCATGTTTCCATTAATTCCACTTCCCTCATTAAACATTTCAATTTACTCAACTGTTTCTTGCATAATGAAGCTCCATAAAGCAGAACCACCCTGGGTATCAGAGTAGAGACTGCCCAGCCTGACTGTGGAGAGCAGCTCTATGTGAAAACCTCATGTAGGACAGAAAGCAAGAGGGAATTAGTCTTATATAATATGGGAGCCAGAAGATGTATAGATTTGATGCAGGACAGAAGGGTACTCAGGGTGCAGACCTTTTACAGAGCAAGGAGGGCCATCAGGATATAGAGCTGATAAAGGCCAAGAGTCCAGGAATGTCCTGCTTGGTCCCCTTCAAAGCCCCAAGATAACATCTAAGGCATTTCATATGTTAAGTTTCATTTAGACAAATGATTTTTACAAAATTTTTTTTAAAGTAACATATGTCCTGAATAGCAATTATTTTAGTTTAGAATGAATTAAATAACATTTTTTCTCATGCCATTTATTCTCCCAAAACAGTGTCTAAAATATTGGATATTTCATGCACAGTGAATGAGTGAGTGATAGGAGTTAATAAGATTGGATGGAGTAGCTGATATAACTACACACAAAGCCGCAATCCAATCTTGATCCCTCCAGTCCTGTATCTCAGTTTTCTTAGGAAACTAATAAAATTCTCTTGTCTATAAATTATCAGTTTTGTTCAACAACTGCTTTGCCTAAATATTTCAGTTTTCAACTTTCTGAATTATGCTTAACCTAATTATCCTATACTTATTTAAGTTAGGGATAGAGTTCTAAGTTATGGAAAGTTCAGATGCTCAATGAAAGACTTTTTATCAGTCTCAAGGTTAGAGAAATTTGCACACCAGTTTAGAGAAATTTGTAGAGGAAAAGTTCACGTGATATTTGAAATACATGGATAAGTAAAGTGTAATGTAGTGAACTTAGAGCAAAATTTAGAGTTTAGAACTTAGAGCAAAAATAAATAAATAAATAAAAGTGTGTGACTTCAGGAAATCTAAAGTCAGAATTACATTAAGGATAGCAACAGAAATCAGATGTCTTTGCTCCTTACTTGTTTGCTCCTTTATCAATTTCTGAGGAAACATGCTAACAAGTCACATCCCAGGAATGAGAAAAGCAAATAAAATAGTGCATATACCTTTTAAGTCCTTCCTGTTCCTTCAGAGAGTAAATCTGAGTCACACCAGTGAAGCTGCTTTTATGATTCCAAAGCCAAGGCAATCATGTTTAAATTCAGGAGAAAAAGTGGGAAAGTTACATCATCAGTTTTTTCACATTAGGGAATTGGGATAACATTTTGTTCTTCAGCCCTTCATAGCATTAAACAGCATAAAAACTAACAAGACTGGAGAAGCAAGGAGGAATTTTGAAGTTTCTTATTTATTCATATTACCCACCCTCAGCTCATCCTTGGAACTCTACTTTTTTTTAAGGCACTCTCATAATCCACCATTTTGTTTTTTGTTTTTCCATTTGCTTTACCAGTTATATTGTATATTTCCACTCGTGGTATACATGGGAATTGAATGTGTTTGCCACTTGGGTGCTGCACCTATCAAAAAGCAATCTCCCTTTTCCATAAGAATATTGTACATTAAGTTTAAAATAGATTACTCATATTAAAATCACATTTTTCCTTTTTCATGCTTATTTTAAATGTTCTCTCTCTTTGTAAATATAAATCTTAATTTCAGAAAGGAAGTATTTTGGGGAATATAAACAACAAAGTCAGAACTTGACCCAGAACTGATTTAAAACTGTGTTTTTCCCCTCACACTTTCTGTGGTCATTCTGTAGTTGCATACTTTTTGTGTGTGACACTGTGCCATCCAGTGATTGCTTCAGATGCTCCATAGTATAACAAATATATTAATACTTGAAGATGCAGGTGTTGTATCTTCAGTTCATATCTCTTCTCCCTGCCACATGGCAGATTTAAAAGCCCATTATAGCTTTATATGAAATACTTATTCAATTTGTGTTTTCTAATTGTGTGTCTAAATTCATTAATATGACTCTCAAACTCAAAGAAACCTGGGTTTAAAATGTTATCAACAACTCAGCTTTCTGATTCTGCTCTATTTTCATGCAATTGGGATAGGATAGAGGAAGCCAGATGGCAACAAAAGGGATTTTATAATAGAAAAAAATTTTTGGTTTAAACTTGAAGAACTGTTGTTCAAGTATTACCTTTACTTCTAATTGCATAATCTTAGCCATGCCACAAAAATCTCTGGGTGTCAGTTTCTCAGAATCAAACAAAAGAGGCAACATTTATGTACCTCCTATGCTTCTGTGAATCTCAAGACATCTATAGTTCTAATGTGCAAATGTGGTCTAAGCTTTCTCCACGACCGGGTGATCTTCCTTCCCCTTATTCCTAACTTCAAAGGCTCAAAGATTTCCCTTGAAGGTCTGCTGCATCAAACTTAGAATACATAATTCAGAAATGGAAAAAGCCATGAAAAAATAACTAATATTTACCAGTGCTGACTTGGTTCTGGGCACTGTGCTCACGTCATGGGTACAAAGACTGAATAATTCATTTCATGGGTACAAAGACTGAATAATTCATTTCACGTCCCTGTCTGATCCTGTGGACAAGTAGGTCCAAACACCAGTAATAAGAATCAGCTCTTTATAAAAGCCCATCCTGCCCTCCAATTTTGTTACCTTTAGGTCTCTTGTACCTTCAAATTGAACCCTTCTTGTATCCTTCCTTTCTGTGAACTTAATCCCTTGGTTGCTGTCTAAATTCTAAGAGTCCCTACATGTTCAGCTAAAATGAAAACTTCTGCATTCTCTATCCTCAATCACTGAGCACTCTCACACATTTGAGATATCACAGTGCATCATTTATACTACTCTCATGGGCTTTATATCACTTATTCCTGTAGTTTCGTTACTTATTTTTAAATTTCAGCAAAAACTCCACATAAATTGTGTTTATAACTGAAGTTAAAAAATGTAAATTTTGTGTAGATAAGAAAGTTTAAAATGTAAAACAAATATTTTTTAAAACTTTATTTATTTTTGGCGACATTGGGTCTTCCTTGCTGTGTGCACAGTTTCTCTAGCTGCACTGAGCAGGAGTTACATTTTAATTGCAGTATGAGGTCTTCCTATTGTGGTGGCTTCCATATTTGTTGAGCACAGGCTTCAGTAGTTATGGCACATGAGCTTCACTGCCCTGAAGCATGTGGAATCTTCCCTGACCAAGAATAGAATCCAAGTCCCCTGCATTGGCAGGCAGATTCTTTACCACTGGTCTACCATGGATGTCCTAAAATAAATCTTTAAAAATCACAGGTGGAGAGTTAATATATTTGAATACATCAAGCTGTGAAATTCTCTTTCAATAAATTTTAATTAATATGATGACATCATTAATGAGCTGCACATACGAATGTTTTGTGCAGATTTTACCTCAATTAAGGTAAGGAATCAGTGGTAAGGAGTCAGACTACCAAGAGAGAAGTTGCGGGATGGATTCTGAAATCAGGAAGACCTCCTGGAAAAGGAAATGGCAATCCACTTCAGTATTCTTGCTGGGAAATCCCATGGACAGAGGAGCCTGGTGGGCTATAGTTCATGGGGTCACAAAAGAGTCAGACAAGACTTAGTGACTGAAAAACAATAAAGGTTCTTCTATAACCACAAATATAAAAGGATTCAATAAAATATAATGTCAAAATAGTCAATGAAGAGTTCTGTCATCCTGAGTCCCTGAGAGCCTCAGTCCCACTGAACACACTCACAGTGTGGGTACCTCATACACTCTTGTTCATTGAAAGTCAATGGTGCGCTGGTATGACCCAGAGGGATGGTACGGGGAGGGAGGAGGGAGGGAGGTTCAAGATGGGGAACACATGTATACCTGTGGCAGATTCATGTTGATGTATGGCAAAACCAATATAATATTGTAAAGTAATTAACCTCCAATTAAAACACATGTACCCCAATGTTCATCGCAGCACTGTTTATAATAGCCAGGACATGGAAACAACCTAGATGTCCATCAGCAGATGAATGGATAAGAAAGCTGTGGTACATATACACAATGGAGTATTACGCAGCCATTAAAAAGAATACATTTGAATCAGTTCTAAT
>SJYX01004251.1:387243-445891 GCA_006410675.1 Oreotragus oreotragus | reverse complement strand
AGGAATGAGGCAGAATGTCAGAATTGCTGCAATCTCCTGAGCAGGAAGGCAGAGGGGTGTCTGCGCAGGTCCAGGGGCATGTGGACTGTTTGAGGAGGACAGGTTCCATGTTGTTGGACTTTGGTGTGCTGGTGAGAGAGAAAGCTGGGGAGACATAGAAAGGAACCCACAGAAGCACAGTCCTGACATCTACCCCAGACCACACTACTGGCCAGTGGATGGGGACAGACATGGAGACAAGGGACACAGGCTTACTGAGGAGAAGCACAGAGGGAGACAAGGAAGCAGCGGCCATGAGGCTGGGCCGCGAAGCATGGGCCGCCTGGGGAAGCCCCACATCTCAGCCCCAGGGTGGTCAGCTGGAGACCAGCCTGACAGCTGAGACAGCTTCACTCCCTAGCTGGACAGTGTCCCCGAATACGCTCCCCTGCTGAGCAGCCAGCCTCTCTTGGGGCTCTGGGCAGTGGCTCTCCATGTCAGCCACACAACCTCATGGAGTTTGGGGAGCTGCTAGCCAAGTGTGAGCAGCTGTTCTTAAGCAGGGAAGTAATATGAGTCAGGTGTGCGGGCTGTGAGCTCGTGCGTGTGTGCTCAGCACTCCACCAGAATCTACAAGGAGACTGATTTATATTGAGGAAAGTAAGTCATTGCCCACAAGGAATTTATTATCTAGTTACACAGATAATCAACATGCATGGAGCAACGGTGAATAAATAAAAAGAAGGAAAGTAAGTGATCGACAGGCTGCCAGAGGAATTCCAAGGGAGATGCTGTTGCAATGGACCTGAGCACAGGCTGTCATGGTCAAGGTGTCTTCATGGACAGGGAGGTTGGGCTTTGCTTGTGAAGACTGAACCGGAACCAACCCAACGCAGGTGGGAGGCTATTCCAAGTGGGCAAATGAAAGGAGATTGAGTTTGATGTTTTTGTCCAACTGTGAGGTTATGGACCTGACCAGAGGGAACTAGTTTCAAAGTTTAATGTGTCAAACTGATGGCTTGAAGCCAACTGGGAATTTTCTACCTAACTCCAGTGACAGTGGTTTCACCCTTGCTCCTTGGAGACCTCACAGTGGCCATCTAGGGAGGCACAGGCTGCTAAGAAGCTGGTGGCTCCCAGTCCTCACCCTTCCAGCCATCGGAACTCCACTTTCCTTAATTGCAAGCAAGATTTTGTGGAAGTAGAGGGAACTAAAATGCCATTTGGAAACATTGCAGCAGTAAGCAGAGAACCCTGTAGATTTTTGAGTAAAGCTATACTAAGGGCCATCACCCTGCCTAGTATGAATTAGATCAAGAAGGCTGTTGAGGACAGCTTTGCAGTGGGAGTGATGAACAAAAGGCAGTGGAAGAAATGCCTTGCAAGAAGCAGGAAACATGAGCTGCACTTGGGGCGGGGATGAGTGGGCCGTGTCTCAGGGTTTGAGCTCTGACAAAAGGGAATCAATGGGGACTCTGGGAGCGAGGACACATACTACAGGGGAGAAGAAGATGGCAGTAATGAGAATGAGCTTGATTTTAGACATGGTTAAATTTGGGCTGTGAAGACAGCAAGCAAAGGGTGAAGGCAGGTACCTGGTGTTGGGTTATTTTGTAAGATCCATAAGCAGGGTGGCCATTGCTGGAGTCAGGCTCCAGACGGCGGGCAGTGCTGAAAGCCGTAGGTGAGCCCAAATGTCGGGGGAGGTGAGAATAAATCCAACGCCTGATAGCAGTGATAAGGAGTCTGAGAGGTGGCATGCATTTTCCAAGAAAGTGTCTGCTGCATCTCCTTTTGAAGTGCTATCCACTTTATTTTGGTCCCCATTTTCATATGAGGTTAGTCTGGGTGACTCAGAGCAGAGGAACAAGACGCCAGTAGTTACCCAAACATGCACAGCTGGGACTAGAGTCATTTTTCCTCATCTCCCATTTCTATCATCTGTTCCTAAACTATAAGTTTAAACTCCTTTTCTTTTAAATTTTAATCAATGTATTAGTTTATTTATGGCCGTGCTAGGTGTTCATTGCTGTGCACGGGCTTTCTCTAGTTGTGAGTAGCGGGAGCTACTCTCTGCTTGTGTGGGGGCTTCTCATTGCAGAGCCTAGGTGCACAGTCTTCAGTAGTTAGAACATGCAGACTCAGTAGCTGTGGCACGTGGGCTCAGTTGCTCCGAAGCATGTAGGATCCTCCCAGACCAGGGATCGAACCCATGTCCCCTGCCTTATCAGGCAGATTCTTAACCACTGGACCCCAAGGAAGCCCTAAATTATGAAATTTTGTGCTTTTCATATAAAAGCTAAACTGTGATTAACACTATGGGTTTAACTTTTCAAAGAACCACTTTGATTATTAATGAAGTTTGAAGTTTCTTTCACCTATAAAAGGTGAAAGAAACTTTAGTAACAAAATGTATCCTGGACTTGCTCTGTGCTAGACCTTTCTTCGCGGTCCTGCATTGCTGACCCAGATAATTATCTGCTGGCAATTGTCATAAGGTGACGGTTTTCAAAACCCACCTAAATGCACACTGGCCTCCACCTGACAAAGAGTGGCCTCCGCTCCTCTAATGGCTCAGCTGTGTCACGTCACCTGACTCAAGGGGCACTGTTCACGCCCCTGACATCCTTGTCTTAGTTTGAAAATAAACCTCAGCAGACCTTCCTTCATCCAAGAATACCGTCCTGTCTCTACCAGCAGCCCACCAGCTGCCAAGGCGAGGAGGCGGGTGAGCAGGGAGAGTGTTACCACTGCCTTGCTGTGGGGTTTTCCTCCTGATCAGCTTTCCTTGGGGGTGTTCTCTGTAATTATGTCAGCATGGTTATTTGTCCCACTTCTTTAGTGTTACAAAGCAGTCTTTTCCTCATATCATTAAAATATTCATAAACAACAGTTTACTAGCTTGCAGTTATTTCATCGTGGTTGTTTCATAATTAATCATTTCTTTATTGTTGGTCACATAGGTGGTTTCTGCCTTTTCACTGTTATAAATAAAACACTGGGAAAATATAACTTGTTTCCACATTCTTCATTTCTGGTTCAAGACTGATTCCTAGGAGCAGGCTTACTGAAGAAAGGATACAGACCTGAAGGATTGTGCCAGCATACACACTCAAGGTGTTGTATACGAGTGGCCACAAGCCTAGCATCACTCAAGAGTGTTGCCTAGTCGTCCATTGGGTTTTGTCTTGCCATGTTCAAATTTCCCTGTGGGGGTGGGGAATTAAGCCCAGCTCCCCTCACATGCCCCACTGGGAGGCCTGGGCCGCAGCTGGCCTGCCTCTCACGTCCTCATTGCTGGCATTTTCAGTCCAGCGATGCTCACCCTGTGAACTTAAGAGGTAGAATCTAGGCCTGAGTACGTTTGTTTGATGTTGAACAGGTGAATGTGTGGTGAAGAGCTGGGCCCACAGAGGAAGCCTGGCCTTTGCCCTTGGCTTCTGGGAAGTGACCTGTGTCCAGCCCAATAGCAGTGTCTTGATTCGGGTACAGGGCCAGTCACCCAGAGGCTGAGAGCAAGCCTGTGGTGGGCTGCAGGGATCCAGGGGCTCCCCTGGTCAGAGTTGCTTTACGCCTGCCGTCACACATGAGTGCTGGAGGGGCCACACCTACTTCTGTGCAGATGGGGAGGGGAAGAAAGTGAAGTGGAGGCTGAACTTTAAGAGGTGAGGTTGGACACCCAGAGTTTCAAAAGTCCCAGCGGGGTGCAGAGGTCTTCCCAGTATGGCCAAGCCTCCCCACCCCTGGTCTGCTGTGCTGTCCCCTCGCTCCTTCTTTTCCCACCACCTCCTGCCTCTGTCACCTGTTTCTGTTGCTGTGGCTGTTTTGTGTTTTCTAGGATTCCCGGGCGGCTGAATGACAGGAGGACCCCCCTGGGCGAGCTAAACTGGATCTTCACAGCCATCACAGACACGATCGCATGGAACGTGCTTCCTCGGGGTGAGGCCACCCAGCCATGGGCTGGCGGGAGGGCTGCTGCCCCGGAGTCAGGAGACTCTGGCCCTGGGATGTGAGAAGTCAGAAGGAATGACCGTGTTCCTCTCAGTGAAGAAACCTGAGGGGATGGGCGGGAGAGGGCAGGAACCCCAGAGGTTCATCGAGGATGAAGAGCATCTAGAGAAGCATCTGCTTTGGCCCTTAGTATTTTCAGGGCAGATTCAAGGCTCATCTGTCTTCATGGAACATCTGTATCTCTTACACTGCAGTCCCTACTGTAGTATCAGGAGCCTTTGTGTTTTCTGTTGATAGTTGCTTGGGTTCTGCTGCTTGTTCCACTTACATATGTAACAGATGTAGGTTACTACCAGTGGAAAATGTACATGTCAGTCCCAACCCGCTTGTGGCAAATTCTCATAGAAATAAGTTTGTATATTTGGCTTTAAATGCTGGGCGTGAGTCACTGAAGACAAATTCTTATCTTTTCTCTGCCCTCAGATCTCTTCCAAAAGCTCTTCAGACAAGACCTGTTGGTGGCTAGTCTGTTTCGAAATTTTTTATTGGCAGAAAGAATCATGAGGTCATATAACTGCACCCCAGTCAGCAGTCCACGCCTACCCCCTACGTACATGCACGCCATGTGGTAAGTGTTTCTTGCTGGACCAGTGTCAGGTTCTCTAAGGAGCGTGCTTTCTCCATTTCTTTCTTTCTTTCTTTCTTTTTTTTTTTAATTTGGCTGCATCAGGTCTTAGTTATGGTACATGGGCTTAATTCCTCCACAGCGTGTGGGATCTTCGTTCTACAACCAGGGATCAAACCCACATCCCCTGAACCACCAGGGGAGTCCCTCCCATTTCTGAGATATTCCAAGTGTAAGGGAATTACCTGAGCAAAATAGGAATACGTGCCTCCAAGCGTGGAGTCCTGGGTCGGGCACTCAGCTCTGCCCAAGTCCTCTGCAGAAGAGCAGGTGTCTCTGAGGGTCGTCCAAGGCCAAACGGGAGCAGCGCCTCCAGAGGCCCTGTGGTTCATGGCTCAGATGGAGAGGGCCCGGGGGTGAGTTTCTGACTCTGTAAGGGTTGGTACTGAGGAAAGAAACTGCCAGCTGAGTTCATGAAGCGTGTCCAAGATTGCTCCAGGGATCGAAAACTGCTGGGTTCATCACCAGGTCATTTGCATGCTTATTTCATACATGCGCGCTCACACACATGTGTGATCTCTATGACACTTTTATATTGATTATAAATTTTCTTCAAAACTGGGTTACTGTTTCTTGCACTACTGCTAGTAGTAAGCACAGTATTATAACAATATTAATGGAAATTGTCTTGAATCTAGACATTATATCTGAAGGCATTTGGTTTCTTCCCATTTCCATGCTTTTGTGACACAAGCAGAGTTTGAGGACATACCAAAAAGGGGCAGCAACAAAGGAAAACGAGTCTTAGTTATATCCATCTGGGAGAAACCCTAATGCAAAATATTTTAGAAGAGTAATTCACTTCTTTTTAGCCCTAAAAACCACTTCCCTGATACTGGGAAAGATTGAGGGCAGGAGGTAAAAAGGGCAACAAAGGAGAGATGGTTGGATGGCATCACCAACTCAATGGACGTGAGTTTGAGCAAATTCCGGGAGATAGTGAAAGACAGGGAAGCCTGGCGTGCTGTGTAGTCCATGGGGTCACAAAGAGTCAGACACAACTCAGCGATTTAACAACAGCAAAAACCACTTTATGGTGTATTTTCAGGTTTATTTGGAGTGGTGGTTTTTTTCTTTTTAAATATGTGCATGACCACTTTCTCCTGACTCTGGAAACCCCAAGAACCAAGAAGGAGGTAGTAAACTCCCCTCCTCTCATCCACTTGAGGAATATCAGAAATTAGCATTTTTATGTATGAGATAAATCAAGATGCACTATGCTGCCGAAGCGCCAGACTGTAAACAGAAATCAAGTTGAAGCATGCCTCATCCTTATCCTTTGTAAGAGCTTGTAGCCTAAACTAGAGAACAGGTTATGAAGAAGCAGAGGAACAGGAGCAGACTGCCACGGAAGAGGTGCGCTGCAGCTGCTTAGGTCCTGTGCGAGCAGACTGTCAGAGCAGCCGGCGCAGCTTCCTTCCCTCCGTGACTAGAGCTAGGACCGGGAGTCGGGGAAGGGGGTTGAAAAGCCTCTCCAATGCTTAGGATGAATAATTAGCAGACCCACATTTCTGAAAGAGGAAATCCTCAAAACAGCCTTATCCTGTGAAAAAAAAAAAAGCGATGCCTTACATTTATTACTTTTGAACCAGGTTTTTATAAAATGTGTTTTATTAAAGAGGAAAGAGAAAGGAAAAAGAGCTAAACAGTGTCAGTGTTGTGTCTAGTCACGGATAGAAAGCTATTTAAACCACAGGAAATGGACCTCACACCAGCCACCCAGTGTGAAGGGCCTCCTGGGCCACCGCAGTCACTTGGGCTATTGGCCAAGCAGATCCCCCAGGAGACGGAAATACAGGATGGACAGAGGGCACCAGCTTTTAGCAAGAAGCAGCCTAAGTCCTCCTCTCCATTTTGTTGCCCACCCAGTGGCAAGTCCATGAGACAGTCGTCTTTGTGTGCATGTTTCTCTGGATGTGAAACTGCCTCTTCTAAGGTGTGCTCAGCTACACAGAGTAAAAAACAGCATCTGGTCCTGGACCAGAGCCAGAGCTGAGAGCAGACAGAAAAGGCAGGGAAGATGGCAGCAGGAGAAGGGGACCCGGAGAGGAGGCACCCGGAGAGCACAGTAGAGAACAGTGACACCTGTCTCTCTTCATCAACCCACAGATCTTTAGTATTGGCCTCTTAGAACATGTCTGAATCCTGGAATTTGCATAAATACTGTTTAATACAAGGTCCAAATGCCAACACCAGCATCTCATAATCCTGCCCATCTCTTGTATTGATTTCCATGCCCACCTCGAAAACTGGGAGTATAGCCCTCTCACCTGCAAGTTTAGCTCTCTGTGAACCTCATAAAACAGATCCCATTTGTATATATTTGTGGTACAGAGAAATGTGAGCTAATAGAGCAACCCACAGAGGCTCAGATAAATGCAGGGAGAGATCCTCTGGTCTCCCGGGGCATGTGAAATTGCTAGCAGTCATACATGCACCTTTGGGTCTTTCTGCTTGTCGGGTTCCAACTTGCCTGCACGGTCCAGGTGAGCTCCCTAGGACTTGAGTACAGTCTAGTCCCTCGGGCTGCATGGTCTGCCATCCTGCAAAGTACTGTCTGTAGCCTGATACCCTCCCCCCTCCCTTTTAGGCAGATTCTGGTTGTTGCATGCAGGGGTCCATGGGAAATGGACTCGGAGGGGGGTCAGTGTAGGAGGCTGTGAGGGAAGGTTCCTGGGATCACCTCCCTGGATGGGGAGGCAGCCTGACCCCAATCCGACCTTGACCAGCACATTCCATACCTGGCAGTGCTGAACCCTGGCATCTCCCACTTCACTCCAGCCCCTGCTGCCCTGTCCACTTTGCATCTGCCCATCCCAGTTCAGGAGGAGGACTAAGCAGGTTGCTGAGGAAGAACCAAGAAACGGGACTGGTGAGACAATCAGAGAGGCTTTGACAAGGAAAACTGTTTGTCAGAATGTTAGCTTAAAGAAGGAAAGCCAGAGGCAACCCCAGTACCTAATAGAAGAAGAATGTAATTGAAATACATATACTTGAAAAAATGCAAGCCATCTTAAAATTTTATGAAGATTATTTATTATTATGCAAAATATATGTTAAATGACAAAAGCAGAACACCAGACTGTATCAGCAGTATAATTACTTCTGTGTTATGCATGGGGAAGAGGGCCAGGTAGAATTATAACAAGATGCTAATGGTGTTAATACCAGGACCAGAGGATTGGAGTGAGAATGCTCTCTTTTAAAAGTTGGTAGATATTACTCCTATAATTTAAAATCTACATGTAAATGTTTTAAGCCTTTGAAACACTAAAACTATTTTATTTTTAATTAAGTCATTAAGGTTGAGGTATTCCTTGTCAAAAACAAAAAAAATGGAGACAGAAGAATTATTGGGTGCTTCTTTGCATGAAAAAAAAATGTGTAACTAGTAGAACTCCCTGAGGGTTAGTACCTGCACTTGATCTCATTTGATATTTGATATTTTTTAAATGTTGTGGAAAGAGCTCATTAAAACCTTAAATTGGAAATCACTCAGATGCGTTTGACTCTATCCTGTGTTTGTTACTATACATGGGATTGCTACTGCAACACCAGTTGCAGCAATAATTTAATTTAGCATGTAGTTGCACACTCACTATGCACAGGGCACTGGGATACCTTGTCAAGATCATTGTAAAGATCATTAAAAAGCCATTCTAGGAAAGGTGTGAAGTAATGCCTGAGCATCTATTGAGTGTCAAGTACTGGTGACCCAGCTGGACACATCATGTGTTCCCAGGTGGGCGTCAAGCCCTCACACATGACCTCGTGTCACCACAGACACAGATTCAGGGTTGGACTGTGTTTGTCCTAGTGTCGTGTCCACCACCACTTACAGGAAGGGCCCCATCGGGGTGTGGGCATGAAGAGAGGGCTTTTCAGAAACATGCAGGGTATAGAGCAGGCTGATACCCAGAGTATGTTCCCCACGGAGTGGAAGGAAGGGCCTCAGATAGTAGGAAATCTCTCTGTCCCTCGTTCGCTCCTGTGGCAGACACTTCACGTCCTCTGGGGGCTTCAAAGGGGGGACACACAGAGAGGGTGGCCTTCAGACCTCAAAATGAAAGGCAGGGGAGTTGTCAAGGAGCGCGGTGGTGTGGCGAGAGCCGGGTGGCATCATGTGCATCATGGAGCCCCAACTGCAGCTTTTAAAGAGCAGCCAAAAATCTGTATTCTCATCTATTATTTCCTATTTTTAAATGTTGGTATCTAATATAGCATTTTGAAAAAACATTCTGAGGGCCAAACTAAATGCTTGGGTACCAGATGCAGCCAGTGGGCTGTCCAGTAAGGGCTGTAGGCCAGGCCAGGACACCCTGAGTTTGAAATCGGGAGTACAGCTTCTTGGTGGCCCAGGGATCCTGAAACGCTTGATAACCATGTGCAGGGCTTAAATGTGGGGTGGGGCCAGGGTGCTCTGCTCACCCAGGTCTTGGGGTGGCCTGTCTGCTCTGCATGTCCACAGCCAAAGGTTCTCCAAGTAAGGCTCTTTTTCTGAAATCTAATATCATGGCTTCCGATCTTTATATTCTGAGAAATGCCAAATAGGTAAGTCTAAATTAGGGCTTTTCATACAGAAATCAGAGGAGATGAGATTTCACGGGAGGAGAATCGCAGGCATATAACACATCCTCCCCCGATGGGGTGCTTCCTAACAGTGCCAGCTTGAGCCTGTAGCCAGATAAATGTTAGTCAAGCCCATTAAAAATGTTGAAAATTATACCATTAACCTACTTTGATCTGGAATCGAATATAAAATCAGGCTTTAGATTGAAGAAGTAACATGCTCGTAGGAGCATCATCATGCCATGAAAGAGAGAAATGTCCATCAGAAGCCAGATGACAGGTCCCTGAGACATGGGGACCAACCAGAGCAGCACGCTCTCAGCATGGGACTTCTCCGTAGGAGCAGCGCCACAGCCCGGGTCTCCAGAGAATGAGCCTCCCTACTGATCAGAGGGACAGCAGCTCCTCCTGGAGGGTCATGGCGCTTGGGTTAGGAATTTCACAAGCCCTCCAGTTGGACCATGCTGCTGTGTTGTAGATCTAGGGAGGAGAAAACCACTCAGTATGGGTGATAACCTTTATTTATTTATGAAATCGTTCAAAACTGTCTCATGCCAAATCAAAGACCACAAATACTTCGTATAAACTCCAGGTCAAGCATCAGCATACAGCATGCAGCCACATCAAGGGACCCTGACTTGCTTAGGACGGATAGACTCCCAGGTGTTTTCCCCCCTCACCTGGAGATGGACAGAGGTAGGATGGACAGAGGTGCTGGTTAGAATACCGGTTAGCTGGTGACGCCAGATCCAGTGGCTTTACAAGAATACCGGTTAGCTGGTGACGCCAGATCCAGTGGCTTTACAAATGGAAGTTTGTTCCTCTTTCCTGTATAGCCAAGTGGCTCACTTGAGCGACACAGGTCTCCACTCTCCCCAGCGGCTGTGTGTGGAGGGGTCTACCTGGTCTACGGAGGCTGGGGATGTGATCTCCGTCATGGGTAGCAGGCATCCAGCTCACAGTCCTGTTCTTAGGGGAGGTGGGGGAGCTGTGATGCAAAGGCAGGAGCGTATGAGGCTTGGAAACCAGAAAGGTCATGTTCTCCTGCACTCGGGTTCACCACCCGCCCCTGAGGTCTAGGCTCCTGGCTGGTGAAGCATTGCCTTGGGCTTTAAGCAGAGCTCATTCAGATGATGAAACCCTCGACAGCAATGCCCACAGCTCTTTCTCCCACCTGGTAAATTGACCAAAGTCTGTTCGTCCCTAGGGAGTGCACAGCCGAGGTAGTTGGAAAGAGCATTCCTAATAAATAATTTACCATCTAGTTACTGTGTTCCTTGGGTGGTGATGAAGAGGCTGAATTTTCAGCAGGGGGAGGCAGGGAACAAAGCCTAACAAAAATTGAGGTTAAAACACGAAGTCATACACATTCACACTTTGCTTCAGGCGGGGGGTGCCAATGATGAAATGCTCAGCGCCCGGCTCCTGTTTAATTTTTGATGTGAAGCCATCGGGGAGCTGTTTGCCTTCACTTTCAATTTCAGTAGGTCCTGAAACCTTGCGTTCCTCCGCAGTAATAACCTGTGCATTCCATCCCATCGAGGGAGCCTGGCTGACTGACTGATCAGTGCAGATGGAGCCGGGCGCTCTTGGAAGGCTCTCCTCACGGCCCACTCCTTGGGCGCCTGCCATCTTAGGCCTGTTTCCTGAAAACCCGAGCTCTTGCCTGGATGGCACGTTCTCTAGGCCGTGATTCATCGGCAGCCCACGGCTCAGGGCCCCGCTGCTCTGAGCCTCGGGGGCGGGGAGCCCAGGGTCCTCCCTCCGGGGAGGGGGTGCAGCTGGCGCGGCTGGTCCCAAGGGCTGTGGGAAGTGCGAATGCAGACACCTCCCAAGTTCCACGCTCGCCTGGGTGCCAAGGCTCAGGGTTTTAAGGACTCGCTTTCCCACTTTCCCTTAGTGAGAATCCCAAATTAAGACTCTAAGTTCGTTTTGATTTTACCCTAGAAAATGTAGCCAGTTTTAACCAACTGAATAGATGCTCAGCAGAGGGTACCTTCGTGCTGTTGAAAAGGCCGCCGTGTGATCAACGGCTTGATGGGAACTCTGAGGTCCTCAGCCTGACCCTTTCCTTTCATACAGTCAACAACCACAGGGCCCAAAGAGAGACCGGCTTGCCCAGCAGCAGCCTGCTGCCCTCTACTGCCCCTGCCCGGGGCTCACTGCAGCCTCACTGTGTGCTGGTAGTCTGTTTGGCCTCTTGGTGTCCAGCAGGTCTTCAGTGCTCCCCCACATCCTCCCTCCTCCCCTGTCCTCCTCAGTGCCTTGAACGGAGTCCCTTGTCGCCATCCTCTCTCACTTAGGCAACTGTGCCCCTGCAGACATGGCCCCTGCTTGCTCCTGGGGAAGCAGGCGAGACACCTCCTTCCTTTCAGGCCAGGAGTCTCCTCTGAGCTGCTTTTCTGGCACAGAAATGTGCAGCTGGCAGAAGACTCGACCCTCCTCAGTGGCTGGACCCAGGTGGGGGCCAGCCCTTAGGAGGTGGCAGGCCAGACAGCCCACACTCTTCAGACGATTCTTGCCCAGGGCCTGCTGCAGCTTCATCGGGTTTTTTTTCACTCCTCGGAGAGGTCTGAGGGCAGTTGGTCTCGCCAGGGCAGCCTAGTTTCTGATACTTTGTCTAGGACACCCCAGCAGGGATATTATTAACGGTTTATAATTCTTCCTGCCTCCTGAATTTGAGGAGATGGTTCTGAAAGAAGGCATGGAAGCCTGCTGTACAGAAGGCGCAATTTCCTGGTGCCCCCACTAGAGTGAAGTGGCTGTATCAAGACCACTAATTGCCCCAGACCCCCCTGCCCACAGCACCTCCCCCATCTGGTGCTCACTTTTCTTCTTCTAACTCCTGAAGCTGAAACTTTTAATTTGATTAAATTCAATGAATCTTCATAGAGCTTAATTACAATAATTGACTTTGCTTCTGTCTTAACAAAGAGGAAGCGGCTCCCTCAACACCACAGAATAACCATCTCGCCTGCGGTCTGGGCACTTATTGAGCATATGGGAGCTATTTATTGCCCGTACTTTGAGGCACTTTTGATTATCTCCTGATTGCCTCTTAATTAGATTGGTTGGCGGGGGAGGGCAGGCTTGTGCAGAAGGGGCCAGTCTGGGCAAAAGAAAGATATTCCATATACCCGAAAGAGTTTTCTAGTCTTCCTGTTCATCTTCCATTTTGTTTTTCTGGATGTTTTCCTTGTTCGTTCCTGTTTTGACCGTTTATGAAGACCCATGAGAAGACCCTCTTGCACACAAACAGGCAGTTATTAGTCTAAATAACCCTAGCGTGGGATCCTTATATGTGTCAGGGCATTGGAGGAGGAGGAGATTGCCATACCAGAAACAAAACCCCTTGTTCAGACCATCACTTCCAAGAGGAGCTCATTTCTAAAAGAAAGGGAGGTCTGAGTCAGAGAATCTTTACATCCTTGGGAATCCACACTCAGACTGAGACCACGGAGAAAGGAAGAGGCTTGTTTGTGTCCACTTTAGAATCAATGTTGGATCTTGCCAGGAAACAGCAGGCCTCTGTATATGTCCCTCGATGTCACCCACCTGCTGAGGTCTTCCCAGGACTCTGTACAGGAGACAACACTCATTAGCCCACCTCACAGGCAGTGAAACTGACCTTTGGGAGGTGACACCGTGACCCAGTCAACGTGGCCTTGCCTTACACATCTCATAGTGGGCGGAGCCAGGTCCAGCACCACGGGAAGCTGGAGAAGGTGACCAGGCCCAGCCACCGAAGTGGCTGCCACCTCCCCGCATACAGGGCACCACCTGTCTCATCCCCAGTGGTTTGCATTGGACACAGGTTTCCACCAGCCACAGAGGGGTGCAGTGGCCGCAAGGACGGGAGCAGTTCTAGCTGTGGGTGGGCCAAGGGAGACCCTTTCTCCCAGCCCCACCTGACCTGTCTCTGGTGAAGCGCCCCAGCCTGACCACGGCCTTTCGTGGCCAGTTTGTGTCCAGCCACCCAGAGCCCCAGCTGCCGTCAGTGTGGGCAGGCTGCCACACTAGCTGGGTTCAAGTTGGGGTGGAAGCTGTGTTAGTTAGAACGTGGACAAGTCCATTTATTTTTCCTGAGCTCTTTCTCCTTTTAACTTGAAGAGAAAAGCTGTCATCAACAAAATGGCTTTAATGCTGCCAGCCGAGAGCTCCTTGCCTCCTGTGCCCCACACTGGCAGCTCCACCCTGACTCAGCCACTCGTGGGCTCCTCTGCTGTCAGGGCCCCTGTGGGTGAGCCCATCCGTAATGCTTCGTGGGTCACTGTCTGCTCTTTCCCCAGGCAAGCCTGGGACCTGGCCGTGGACATCTGTCTCTCCCAGCTGCCGACCATCATCGAAGAAGGCACAGCATTTCGGGTGAGTCCCATTTCCACCCCCTACCCAGGGCATCCTGCTTGGTCCCTGCAGCTGTTTCTCTGGCCACCTGGCCTCCAAAACCCCTGTTTGGGTGTCAGAGACAGCCCACACCCACCTGGGAGAAGATTTATTAGCCGGAAGCTTAAAAGATTGTACCAACCAGGGGTTATTTAAAGTTAGATTCTGAAATGGTCAGCCCTTAAAGATGTCTTCTCTACAGTGCTGTTGTCTTGGGTCTGCTTTTCTTAGTGTGCCCTCCCTGATAGCGGGTTCTCAGCCTTTTCACCACGAACGATGCTCGAGACTCTCGGCCCTGAGGTGTCTGGTCACTAGGTGCTTTTCCAGCTAGTAATCTGGTCATCCCTGAGTTCATCTGGTGTCACTCGTGGCCCCTGAGGCAAACTGACTCTCCCCTCTCCCCAGGGGACTTGGCAGCAGCTCACCAAAGGTCTCCTCTTGCCTCCTTTCCCCATACAACCCCCGTTTTTATTCAAGATTTGCTCATTTGCTGAGTGTTTGGTGTGCATCAGATACCACGTCTGGGTGCATGTGGGCGAGACCCAGTCCCTTCTCTCAAGAAACCCATGAAAAAGAAAAGAACCACCCCTCAAGTTAGAAGACAGTTAGACTCCCCCCCAACCCTGACCCCCCGAGGGTCCAGGCAGGCATTCGGGACTAGGGGTAAATGGGCTGGGGGGAGTGGGAGGAAGCAGGTGGCTCCAAGCCGTCCCCTGAAGGGGATGGAGGGTGGAGCTTGCAGGTCGGAGTCATTGGCTTTTTCTCTCCACATTGTCTTCTCTGGTCCTGTTGAAGAGACTGCAGTGGTCAGCTCAGTTTCCTTATTTTTAAATGGGAATTATAGTTGTATCCAATTCAAGGAGCATGTGAGGAGGTATAGAGCAGGCTGATACCCAGAGTATGTTCCCCACGGAGTGGAAGGAAGGGCCTCAGATAGTAGGAAATCTCTCTGTCCCTCGTTCGCTCCTGTGGCAGACACTTCACGTCCTCTGGGGGCTTCAAAGGGGGGACACACAGAGAGGGTGGCCTTCAGACCTCAAAATGAAAGGCAGGGGAGTTGTCAAGGAGCGCGGTGGTGTGGCGAGAGCCGGGTGGCATCATGTGCATCATGGAGCCCCAACTGCAGCTTTTAAAGAGCAGCCAAAAATCTGTATTCTCATCTATTATTTCCTATTTTTAAATGTTGGTATCTAATATAGCATTTTGAAAAAACATTCTGAGGGCCAAACTAAATGCTTGGGTACCAGATGCAGCCAGTGGGCTGTCCAGTAAGGGCTGTAGGCCAGGCCAGGACACCCTGAGTTTGAAATCGGGAGTACAGCTTCTTGGTGGCCCAGGGATCCTGAAACGCTTGATAACCATGTGCAGGGCTTAAATGTGGGGTGGGGCCAGGGTGCTCTGCTCACCCAGGTCTTGGGGTGGCCTGTCTGCTCTGCATGTCCACAGCCAAAGGTTCTCCAAGTAAGGCTCTTTTTCTGAAATCTAATATCATGGCTTCCGATCTTTATATTCTGAGAAATGCCAAATAGGTAAGTCTAAATTAGGGCTTTTCATACAGAAATCAGAGGAGATGAGATTTCACGGGAGGAGAATCGCAGGCATATAACACATCCTCCCCCGATGGGGTTCTTCCTAACAGTGCCAGCTTGAGCCTGTAGCCAGATAAATGTTAGTCAAGCCCATTAAAAATGTTGAAAATTATACCATTAACCTACTTTGATCTGGAATCGAATATAAAATCAGGCTTTAGACTGAAGAAGTAACATGCTCGTAGGAGCATCATCATGCCATGAAAGAGAGAAATGTCCATCAGAAGCCAGATGACAGGTCCCTGAGACATGGGGACCAACCAGAGCAGCACGCTCTCAGCATGGGACTTCTCCGTAGGAGCAGCGCCACAGCCCGGGTCTCCAGAGAATGAGCCTCCCTACTGATCAGAGGGACAGCAGCTCCTCCTGGAGGGTCATGGCGCTTGGGTTAGGAATTTCACAAGCCCTCCAGTTGGACCATGCTGCTGTGTTGTAGATCTAGGGAGGAGAAAACCACTCAGTATGGGTGATAACCTTTATTTATTTATGAAATCGTTCAAAACTGTCTCATGCCAAATCAAAGACCACAAATACTTCGTATAAACTCCAGGTCAAGCATCAGCATACAGCATGCAGCCACATCAAGGGACCCTGACTTGCTTAGGACGGATAGACTCCCAGGTGTTTTCCCCCCTCACCTGGAGATGGACAGAGGTAGGATGGACAGAGGTACTGGTTAGAATACCGGTTAGCTGGTGACGCCAGGTCCAGTGGCTTTACAAGAATACCGGTTAGCTGGTGACGCCAGATCCAGTGGCTTTACAAATGGAAGTTTGTTCCTCTTTCCTGTATAGCCAAGTGGCTCACTTGAGCGACACAGGTCTCCACTCTCCCCAGCGGCTGTGTGTGGAGGGGTCTACCTGGTCTACGGAGGCTGGGGATGTGATCTCCGTCATGGGTAGCAGGCATCCAGCTCACAGTCCTGTTCTTAGGGGAGGTGGGGGAGCTGTGATGCAAAGGCAGGAGCGTATGAGGCTTGGAAACCAGAAAGGTCATGTTCTCCTGCACTCGGGTTCACCACCCGCCCCTGAGGTCTAGGCTCCTGGCTGGTGAAGCATTGCCTTGGGCTTTAAGCAGAGCTCATTCAGATGATGAAACCCTCGACAGCAATGCCCACAGCTCTTTCTCCCACCTGGTAAATTGACCAAAGTCTGTTCGTCCCTAGGGAGTGCACAGCCGAGGTAGTTGGAAAGAGCATTCCTAATAAATAATTTACCGTCTAGTTACTGTGTTCCTTGGGTGGTGATGAAGAGGCTGAATTTTCAGCAGGGGGAGGCAGGGAACAAAGCCTAACAAAAATTGAGGTTAAAACACGAAGTCATACACATTCACACTTTGCTTCAGGCGGGGGGTGCCAATGATGAAATGCTCAGCGCCCGGCTCCTGTTTAATTTTTGATGTGAAGCCATCGGGGAGCTGTTTGCCTTCACTTTCAATTTCAGTAGGTCCTGAAACCTTGCGTTCCTCCGCAGTAATAACCTGTGCATTCCATCCCATCGAGGGAGCCTGGCTGACTGACTGATCAGTGCAGATGGAGCCGGGCGCTCTTGGAAGGCTCTCCTCACGGCCCACTCCTTGGGCGCCTGCCATCTTAGGCCTGTTTCCTGAAAACCCGAGCTCTTGCCTGGATGGCACGTTCTCTAGGCCGTGATTCATCGGCAGCCCACGGCTCAGGGCCCCGCTGCTCTGAGCCTCGGGGGCGGGGAGCCCAGGGTCCTCCCTCCGGGGAGGGGGTGCAGCTGGCGCGGCTGGTCCCAAGGGCTGTGGGAAGTGCGAATGCAGACACCTCCCAAGTTCCACGCTCGCCTGGGTGCCAAGGCTCAGGGTTTTAAGGACTCGCTTTCCCACTTTCCCTTAGTGAGAATCCCAAATTAAGACTCTAAGTTCGTTTTGATTTTACCCTAGAAAATGTAGCCAGTTTTAACCAACTGAATAGATGCTCAGCAGAGGGTACCTTCGTGCTGTTGAAAAGGCCGCCGTGTGATCAACGGCTTGATGGGAACTCTGAGGTCCTCAGCCTGACCCTTTCCTTTCATACAGTCAACAACCACAGGGCCCAAAGAGAGACCGGCTTGCCCAGCAGCAGCCTGCTGCTCTCTACTGCCCCTGCCCGGGGCTCACTGCAGCCTCACTGTGTGCTGGTAGTCTGTTTGGCCTCTTGGTGTCCAGCAGGTCTTCAGTGCTCCCCCACATCCTCCCTCCTCCCCTGTCCTCCTCAGTGCCTTGAACGGAGTCCCTTCGCCATCCTCTCTCACTTAGGCAACTGTGCCCCTGCAGACATGGCCCCTGCTTGCTCCTGGGGAAGCAGGCGAGACACCTCCTTCCTTTCAGGCCAGGAGTCTCCTCTGAGCTGCTTTTCTGGCACAGAAATGTGCAGCTGGCAGAAGACTCGACCCTCCTCAGTGGCTGGACCCAGGTGGGGGCCAGCCCTTAGGAGGTGGCAGGCCAGACAGCCCACACTCTTCAGACGATTCTTGCCCAGGGCCTGCTGCAGCTTCATCGGGTTTTTTTTCACTCCTCGGAGAGGTCTGAGGGCAGTTGGTCTCGCCAGGGCAGCCTAGTTTCTGATACTTTGTCTAGGACACCCCAGCAGGGATATTATTAACGGTTTATAATTCTTCCTGCCTCCTGAATTTGAGGAGATGGTTCTGAAAGAAGGCATGGAAGCCTGCTGTACAGAAGGCGCAATTTCCTGGTGCCCCCACTAGAGTGAAGTGGCTGTATCAAGACCACTAATTGCCCCAGACCCCCCTGCCCACAGCACCTCCCCCATCTGGTGCTCCCTTTTCTTCTTCTAACTCCTGAAGCTGAAACTTTTAATTTGATTAAATTCAATGAATCTTCATAGAGCTTAATTACAATAATTGACTTTGCTTCTGTCTTAACAAAGAGGAAGCGGCTCCCTCAACACCACAGAATAACCATCTCGCCTGCAGTCTGGGCACTTATTGAGCATATGGGAGCTATTTATTGCCCGTACTTTGAGGCACTTTTGATTATCTCCTGATTGCCTCTTAATTAGATTGGTTGGGGGGGGAGGGCAGGCTTGTGCAGAAGGGGCCAGTCTGGGCAAAAGAAAGATATTCCATATACCCGAAAGAGTTTTCTAGTCTTCCTGTTCATCTTCCATTTTGTTTTTCTGGATGTTTTCCTTGTTCGTTCCTGTTTTGACCGTTTATGAAGACCCATGAGAAGACCCTCTTGCACACAAACAGGCAGTTATTAGTCTAAATAACCCTAGCGTGGGATCCTTATATGTGTCAGGGCATTGGAGGAGGAGGAGATTGCCATACCAGAAACAAAACCCCTTGTTCAGACCATCACTTCCAAGAGGAGCTCATTTCTAAAAGAAAGGGAGGTCTGAGTCAGAGAATCTTTACATCCTTGGGAATCCACACTCAGACTGAGACCACGGAGAAAGGAAGAGGCTTGTTTGTGTCCACTTTAGAATCAATGTTGGATCTTGCCAGGAAACAGCAGGCCTCTGTATATGTCCCTCGATGTCACCCACCTGCTGAGGTCTTCCCAGGACTCTGTACAGGAGACAACACTCATTAGCCCACCTCACAGGCAGTGAAACTGACCTTTGGGAGGTGACACCGTGACCCAGTCAACGTGGCCTTGCCTTACACATCTCATAGTGGGCGGAGCCAGGTCCAGCACCACGGGAAGCTGGAGAAGGTGACCAGGCCCAGCCACCGAAGTGGCTGCCACCTCCCCGCATACAGGGCACCACCTGTCTCATCCCCAGTGGTTTGCATTGGACACAGGTTTCCACCAGCCACAGAGGGGTGCAGTGGCCGCAAGGACGGGAGCAGTTCTAGCTGTGGGTGGGCCAAGGGAGACCCTTTCTCCCAGCCCCACCTGACCTGTCTCTGGTGAAGCGCCCCAGCCTGACCACGGCCTTTCGTGGCCAGTTTGTGTCCAGCCACCCAGAGCCCCAGCTGCCGTCAGTGTGGGCAGGCTGCCACACTAGCTGGGTTCAAGTTGGGGTGGAAGCTGTGTTAGTTAGAACGTGGACAAGTCCATTTATTTTTCCTGAGCTCTTTCTCCTTTTAACTTGAAGAGAAAAGCTGTCATCAACAAAATGGCTTTAATGCTGCCAGCCGAGAGCTCCTTGCCTCCTGTGCCCCACACTGGCAGCTCCACCCTGACTCAGCCACTCGTGGGCTCCTCTGCTGTCAGGGCCCCTGTGGGTGAGCCCATCCGTAATGCTTCGTGGGTCACTGTCTGCTCTTTCCCCAGGCAAGCCTGGGACCTGGCCGTGGACATCTGTCTCTCCCAGCTGCCGACCATCATCGAAGAAGGCACAGCATTTCGGGTGAGTCCCATTTCCACCCCCTACCCAGGGCATCCTGCTTGGTCCCTGCAGCTGTTTCTCTGGCCACCTGGCCTCCAAAACCCCTGTTTGGGTGTCAGAGACAGCCCACACCCACCTGGGAGAAGATTTATTAGCCGGAAGCTTAAAAGATTGTACCAACCAGGGGTTATTTAAAGTTAGATTCTGAAATGGTCAGCTCTTAAAGATGTCTTCTCTACACTGCTGTTGTCTTGGGTCTGCTTTTCTTAGTGTGCCCTCCCTGATAGCGGGTTCTCAGCCTTTTCACCACGAACGATGCTCGAGACTCTCGGCCCTGAGGTGTCTGGTCACTAGGTGCTTTTCCAGCTAGTAATCTGGTCATCCCTGAGTTCATCTGGTGTCACTCGTGGCCCCTGAGGCAAACTGACTCTCCCCTCTCCCCAGGGGACTTGGCAGCAGCTCACCAAAGGTCTCCTCTTGCCTCCTTTCCCCATACAACCCCCGTTTTTATTCAAGATTTGCTCATTTGCTGAGTGTTTGGTGTGCATCAGATACCACGTCTGGGTGCATGTGGGCGAGACCCAGTCCCTTCTCTCAAGAAACCCATGAAAAAGAAAAGAACCACCCCTCAAGTTAGAAGACAGTTAGACTCCCCCCCAACCCTGACCCCCCGAGGGTCCAGGCAGGCATTCGGGACTAGGGGTAAATGGGCTGGGGGGAGTGGGAGGAAGCAGGTGGCTCCAAGCCGTCCCCTGAAGGGGATGGAGGGTGGAGCTTGCAGGTCGGAGTCATTGGCTTTTTCTCTCCACATTGTCTTCTCTGGTCCTGTTGAAGAGACTGCAGTGGTCAGCTCAGTTTCCTTATTTTTAAATGGGAATTATAGTTGTATCCAATTCAAGGAGCATGTGAGGACTGGAGGGCAGAGCTTGGCACATAATACCTGCTGGACATGAGGGTTCCTGACCTTTGGTGTAGTCACACAGCTTTGACTGAGGTCAGACGCACCCACATCTCACTGCAAAGGCTTTTCATTTTTAGTGCACATCACGGTCATCAGGGAAGCTTTGAACCCTACTGAGTCAGGGGCCTGCGGGGGGGGGTGGTTTGTGTGTGTGTGTCGGGGGTGTATGTGCACGTATCTTTGGGGTATGGGTGGGTGTGTGTGTGTGTATCTCAGGGGGGTGTATGTGCATGTATCTTGGGTGTGTGTGTGTATCTCAGGGGGGTGTATGTGCATGTATCTTTGGGGTATGGGTGTGTGTGTTCTCTGTCGGGTGTGTGTACATGTGTGCATATCTGTGGGGGGTGTTGTGTGTGTGTGTGTGTTAACCCCTCAGATGATTTCAGTGCCTCCAAGACTGGGGTACCTGGACTACAAGATCCTCCCTCTCAATTTTGTCTTATCTTTCATCCCCTCCGTCATTGCTGGAATCTTTCCCATTTTATTATGAACGTTTTCAAACCTACAGCAAAGTTGGAAGAATTCTGCAGCAAGATCCCGTCTGCCCCCCGCTGGGTTCTCTCCCAGCCTTTGTATTGCCCACTCCAGCAGCTCCCCCACCTCCACCCACCTTTCCTTTAATGCACTTGGAGGAAGCCAAAACTGGCCTTGCATCTTGAACCCAGAAGTGGGCGCTGGCAGGACCTTCACGTGTCTCCCACCCATGTATTTGATGTTGCCGGGGGACCCTAATCCCTGAGGCAGTGACAAGTCCCCATAGGGAACAGTCCTGGACTCCTGCCCCTCACGAGCTCCACCTACACAGGGACAGGGCCTGTTAACACATGCACACGTGTTTGGGAACCTCATTCAGCTTGTGCTTTTTTGTGCTCTGTGCCTGATTTTCCTTTTACCATCAGGGGGTGGGAGCTGCACACTCTCGGATAATGAAGTCCCACTGTTCTGTGTCCTCACCCCTCCTTCCAGTGCCAGGCCTCCTTTCAAGGGTCTTCAGCCTCATTTCCCATATACTGGATTCAGGATTCTGCCTCTGAGAGCAATGTCACCAAACTGTGATGGGGAGGGATTCCTGATGGAGCCACATGCTAGATGTTTTATTTAGTTTCCATTCTTTTAAAAGCATAACATACACAGAGAAGACTACAGGCATCGGATTGTGCAGCTTGACGAATTTACAAGTTGAGTGCAGTCACATAACCAGCACCTCAGTCATAACATCAGCAGCCCCCTGAGGCCCCGCTCTGGCCACTGCTTTCCCTGGGCCATGTGCTGCCCTGTGCGGTTTGTATTTTGGTAAATAGAGTCCTTGTGTCTGGAGGCTTTCACTCAACACTATTCAATCTGTGCGCTTATAGCTCATTCCTGTTATCGTCTGGAAACCCCAAAGGTCATGGTCCATTCTGTGGACCTCACGAATTGTCCTGACCACTGCTCAACTGAGACATTGGTGCCTGAGGCAGAAAGAGAAATCAGTCATGTTGAGCCTGTCTTTTATGAAATTTTGGCATTTTTTTCATAATGGATTTTTACCTTTAATTTTCTTAAACACTGCATTAAATTTCTTTTTTTACCCTCAGTTACTGTGTTTTCCGGCATCCCCTTAAGGTTTGGCCCTCAGGTGGGTGGGCAGGTGTGGCCAGGTGCTGTTAATCCCTTGTGCTGGGGTACAGTAGTGTCAGGTATGCCCTTGAGGAATGAGATTTCCGGTTACCACGTGTGCATATTTTTAGTTTCAGTAGGAAAACTGCTGGATAGTTTTCCAAAGTGGTTGTGAGTCAGTTTTCAGTCCCTCCCACTATATATGAGAGTTTGAGTTGTTTCACGTTCTTGTCAATACGTGATGTTTTCCACCTTTTTTTTTTCCCTTTTGGCTTTTCTGGTTCCATATGTAATGGTGTTTCATTGAGATTTTATCTTGCATTTCCCTGATGGTTAATAGTATTGAGCCCTGTTTCATATTTTTGTTGGCTGTTTGAATATCCTCTTTTATAAGTTGCCTGTTCAAGACTTTTGATCATTTTTCTTTTGTATTATGTTCCTTATCAGTTTGTAGTGGTTCTATTTATACGCTGAATACAAATCCTTTGTCACACATTGTGAATGCTGGTGTTGGTTTCGTTGCTAAGTCAGATCCAACTCTTGCAACTCCATTGATTGTAGCCTGCCAGGCTCCTCTGTCCATGGAATTCTCCAGGCAAGAACACTGGGCTGGGTTGCCATTTCCTTCTCCACGGGATATTCCTGACCCATGGGTCGAGTCCACATCTCTTCTGTCTCCTGCGTTGCAGGCAGAGTCTTTACCGACTGAGCCACCAGGGAGGCCGACACATGTTGTGTGTCCCTTCATTCTGTAGATTGACACACGTTGTGCGTCCCTTCTCCAGTCTGTAGATTGACACACGTTGTGCGTCCCTTCTCCAGTCTGTAGATTGACACACGTTGTGCGTCCCTTCTCCAGTCTGTAGATTGACACACGTTGTGCGTCCCTTCTCCAGTCTGTAGATTGACACACGTTGTGCGTCCCTTCTCCAGTCTGTAGATTGACATACGTTGTGTGTCCCTTCTTCATTCTGTAGATTTCATTGTCACTTGTTTTCTGTTTTTACTTGGTGAACAGAAGGCTCTTGTTTTACCATACCCAGCTTTCCAATGTTTTTCTTTTATGGTTAGGGCTTGTACCCATTTAAGAAATCTTACTTATTATGAGACAGCCAACATCAGTGTGTTTGGACCAGTGTCAGCAGGTGAGAAGAGCAGGAGTGTGTTGATATGAAGTAATTATCTTCCCTCCCCAAGGTGACAGCACAAGACAGGGTGGACTAGCCCTTGGGGTCTGGTGTGGCTCCTTGTGCCCAGAGATGGCCTTTTTGCTCTCAGTCCATCACATCTGGCACCTGTTTTCAGACCCCTTCCAGCCCATCTAACACGTGGGCTGGCCACCTGTGTCAGAATCATCCCCCTGAGGCCCTGGCCACGTGGTCACATGACTCAGAGCCTCTGCCCACGAGCTGTGAGCTCTGCTCCAGAACACTCATCCCGGGCTCTGCATCTTCCCCTCAAGAATCTACATGGTAGTTCTGACACCCCGGGAGGTAGTCTTGAAGATTTGGCCCAAAACATCAGCTCTGTGAATCATTTCACTCACAGGGCAGCTCTCTGTGAAGCGTTACTTAAAATGCTGAGCCACGCTTATGCTAGGGACTGAGCTGGTTTGTCACCATCTCCGCAGCTTTAAAAAGCACGACAGACCTCACAGTACACTTCGATGAGAAGGGCTCTTCCCTCTTTGTCAGCTTTAGGTGAAAAGATCAGGAGTGTCTGTCTGTCTTTGGGGACAGAGCGGCTTCTACAGCCCTGAACCACATGTTTGTATCCAAAGTGCAGGAAAGAGGGAGAGGTGGAATTACCTGAGTTTCCCAACTCCCCTTCCCTGACTGAAGGTCCCCCTCACTCGGTACAGCTGGGGAGGGGGCACTTAGCAGGACTATTGCTTTTAAACCAATCCGTGAATAACTCACACTTAACGGAATATCATTTTGGGGGCTCCATTCAAATCCCCGGGTTGCCCTTCAAATTTGAGTAACTTCATGTACCCTGACTTTGCAAGAACATGAATTCCTGAGTGTGAAATTTCTCTGCCCAGTTCTCACATGACACTGACTTCTTTATGAGGGGCATCATGGCTCTGAGCCTCAGGCCCCTCGGAGGGTGGCAGGAGCGCCCCAGCCTGGCTCCCAGCCTCACTGAGCCCGCCTCATCACTTCGAGTCCTTGACGAGCATATGTCCACATGTGCCAGAACCTGGGGTCAGAGCCCACATCCCTGCCTTCCCGTCCACCCTTCCTCTCCCCCTGGGGAACAGTGTGGGCAGAGAGGAGTGGGTGGGAGGCAGAGACTTGAAATTCTGTTTGGGGCTCACAGATAACAGAGCTGCATAGTAAGTGGGGATGACCATGTAATACAGAAAACCCAGCAGTCCTACCACTTGGCCTCTTGGTTCTCAGAGACCTTCCAAGAGCCTAGGCCCCCTCCTACCTGAACCTCTAATCTGAGATTTCCCTGGTCCTTGTCATCACCACCAAAGTCGTCTCTGCAGGGCTTTTGAGAGGACAAGCTACCCTCCGCACCCCCGCTGCCAGGCTGGGGAAGCCTGCTGTAACCTGCTTTCGTCACTGCCCTCCAGGGGCCTTAAACACTGCCTAGCAGCTACCCAGATGTGTCTCCTTCATTCCTTCCTGTCCCTGCTCTGCCCTCAGTCCACGGCACCTGCTCTCCCTTTCCTATCTCGCTGAGAGACAGGAGCAATAGAGGGAGCCTCTGAGCTCCTCCACACCTGCTTCATCCCTGCATCCCCTTCTATCTGTGTCCCATTTCCAGCTCCTGGAGGGCTCCTGCTCCCTGGTACCTACCTGCCAGGGCTCTCGCCCAGTACCTCCTCCTCCACCAGCAATTCTCCCTCTTACAAATATGCCCTTTTCTCCTACCTTTAGAAAGAAATGCCTGGTCACATGATCCTATCTGATCCCTTCCCCTTTGCAGCCAGATTCCTGCAAAAAACTATTCTTGAGTCTCTAAATCATCTTTCCTTCTGTTTGAACTTAGTCCAGTTGTGCTTCTGCCTACCACCACGGCCCCCCGTAACATTCTTAGTAGTCAGTCTCCAGGGCCCTCATGTCATGGTCAGCCCTGGACCTTGGTCCTGCCTGACCCTCTGCATCATGACATGATGGTGCCAACCACAGCCTTCCGCTGAATCACTCTTCCCTGGTATCCTGGCTGCTGCCTACTCCTGCCCCCTCTACTGGCCTTGCCCTAGTGTCTCCACCTCCTTGGCCTCTTGCTCTTGGGGTGCTCCAGGGCTGAGCCCAGAGTCCCCACTCTTTCTCACGTTATAAACGAGATCTGTCTCTCCAACCCAGACCCATCTCCTGAACTGCAGGCTCATGTAGGCCATTCTCCCCCTCCCACCCCGCCCCCCGATGTCTCACTTGGGTGTCCAGAAGGCGCCTTAAACACAATGCATCCAGGCTGAGTTCCCCACATGCTTCTCCGAAACATGCTTCTTTCGGTCTTCCCACTTCAGGTCACAGGACCCATTTCCTGGTGGTTAGACCTGTGGTGGTGGTGGTGGTCCAGTCACCACTTCACCTCAGGTCATGGGACCCCATTTCCTGGTGGTTAGACCCGTAGTGGTGGTTTAGTCACTAAGTCGCCTCTAACTCTTGCTACTCCATGGACTGTTGCCCACCAGGCTCCTCTGCCCATGGGATTTCCCAGGCAAGAATGCTGGAGTGGGTTGCCATTTCCTTCTCCAGGGGAGCTTCCCCACCCGGGGGACTCAGGTCTCCTACACTGCAGGGCAATTCTTTACCGACTGAGCCCCAGCATTAACCTTACCACAGTCCTCTTACCCACACCCAGTCTGTCCATGAGTCCTCTGACTCTGCTGTATGAAACATCCCAGCCTGACCACATCTTACCGCTTCCTCTGCCACGGCCTGGCTCTGCAGGCTTTCGCCTAGCTAGTAGCTGAGCGGAGTTGGGGCCTCACAAAGACACATGACTGAGTTGATGGTGGGGGGTATGTATGAAGAAGGGGGTTCCTGACTAACCCATCTTGCTTGTCCCACAGCACAGCCCCTTCTTTGCTGAGCAGCTGACCGCCTTCCAGGTGTGGCTCACGATGGGCGTGGAGAACAGGAACCCACCTGAGCAGCTTCCTATTGTCTTACAGGTGAGTATCTGCAGGTGGACCAGATTGGCCCAGGGAGGGAGCCAGAGAACCCCGCAGCCTCCCAGTGAGGGGACTGGTTTATCGGGGCTGAGTGTGTGACAGCCCCCATGCTTTGTAGCTGATGAATGAATGCTTGCTCCTCCGTGGCTCCCCTGGCGAAATCACTGCCCCCTCCCTCAATTAAACACTGATCTGGGTTGTCAGCCGCTCTGTCGTCTGCCCCCAAAGCTGCTGTCAGGGCGCTCTGTTCCAGCACTGTTCGTGGTGTCAGCACCCCTTCTCTCTGGAAGGATGTGAGATGCAAATCAGCCGCAGAGAAAAGGGGAGAGACTGAGCCGATTACACACACAGGCCGTCAGCACCTGTGGGCTGGTCGTTTCTGGGGGGCTGTGCCCGAGGGTGCTCTGAGCTGTCAAGTGCAGTGACCACTATTCTTGCGGCAGTTGGTGCCCCACGAATGGTTTGGGAGGTCAGTTCTGTGGGTCTCACCCAGCTAAGTTTTGGGTTACCGAGATGGCAAAATACAAGTTCATCACAGGTAGGAATTTTCACAGGACTTTTGTTTCAGTTAATGTATATTTTTGAGGCAGGTGTAGGGATCAGACTGTGATGTAAGGAAGGGCTGTTTACTCTGAGATAGTCTCCAGTGAGATTTAAAACCACTGTCAGTATAGACACTAAGGCCTGATGATTCACTTTAGGCCCTGGAAAAAGTTGTATACAGTGGGGATGAGGCAGTTGAACCTTGGGTAAGAACTGTGGGCAGTTGTGGGAGGGGCCGGGCCAGCAGCAGAAAGGGGTGGGCATTTACATCCGCACCCATTTAGGAAGCAGGGNCTGTCAGTATAGACACTAAGGCCTGATAATTCACTTTAGGCCCTGGAAAAAGTTGTATACAGTGGGGATGAGGCAGTTGAACCTTGGGTAAGAACTGTGGGCAGTTGTGGGAGGGGCCGGGCCAGCAGCAGAAAGGGGTGGGCATTTACATCCGCACCCATTTAGGAAGCAGGGTCTTAAATTCTGAGAGCTGGCTGGGAGGACCATCACCACCTCCCCCAGAAAGCTGCTTAGGTTGCTTTGCCTAATCGTCCACCTGCCCAAGGACAAGGCCTTGCCCCTCTTCCCACCCCCTCCTTGGGCTCCACTTTCTCACCAGGCCACTGACCACGTCACACAAAAGCACTGTCTGTCTTCACTGGGCCAAGCGTGTGTTCTGAGCTGATGTCTGGCCCACGTGGAGTGTGGCAGGCCCCCTCCTCACATGGTCTGTTCTCCCGCTCTGTGCCTACTGCATGGCTGCCTGGAAAAGTGGTCTGCCTGCGACAGAACTGACATCTCAGCGGACTCAGGACTGTGCAGGACCCAGACAGTGAGCAGTGAGAGCAAGATGTACAGTTGTGAAACGCCAACACGCAGCCTGTCCTCGCAGCTTGATAATCAGCTGGGACAGGCTGTTGGCCAGGATCCTTCCCTGGAGATATTTTGGTGCTTTTAATGTATTATGGCTGCTGCTTTTCTGACATTATGAAAAGAATGCAGAAGTTTTTGGTATTCCTCATGTGTGCTTCTAGATTAGTTTAAGACTATCCTGAGTTCGCAGGGTGAGCTATCAACAGATTTTCAAAACAAAACCAAAAAAAGCAACAATAACAACACAACAAAGAACACTGGAGCAAAGAAACAGGAGCCCACCAGTTCTCATCAAGTGGAAGGCCAGCAGGCAGGGCTTTGGGATGGTAGTGGCTGATTGGGTGTGCTGAGTTCCCCAGCAACTAGGGTCCCCCAAATTTTCATAAGAGGAGCTGACCTTTCTATTATTTCACTAATGGGACAGATAAAACCTTTCCAAGCAGGGACATACTGCCCAGCACTTTGCAACCAGCCAAGCAAACGACCTTGTTGTAAAGGGCCCCCTGTTGACTTTTTCTTTAATGTCCCATTTACAACCCGCATGGAAAAAAGACCCAACTTGCTAATACCAAAATGAGGGAATAACTGAAAGAAAAGGGGCATCTTGTGTGCAATCTTTCCATCAAACTTAAATCTTAGTTTCCTGATCATTCTGGGGGTTCTGTCAGGCTGTGCCCCGCCTGGATCAGTGCAGGAACCTTTACGTAACAAGAAAACCCAACACAGTGCAAAGGAGCGCTTGCTTCATTTGGGGCAGCCCGTGGTATCTGCTGTTCTCTTTAATTCAATTATTTTGCCAGAACCCAGACCCCATCATCTACCACTTATCCCCAGAACCTTGGCAATTCAGAAATGTTGCTGAAAAGAAAGAGAATTTTATTTTGTTTTATTTCCTTAATCCACCTTTCCTCCAGATAATTATCTAGTCATCCCAACATAATTTATTAGGTAATTTTGGTATTTCTCTAATGATTTGAAATACTGTCAGCACATCCTGTACAGGTGTGTACTTATTTCAACATTTTGAGAGAGAATTTTAATACGGAGACATCACAGCTTTTCCAATCCCTGCTACTTTTCCACCACCAGCAAGCATTTTGTCTAACTGAAAATTCAGCGGCATTCACTGAGGACCATTGGAGTAAAATGAACTGTCCCCTAGGGCAGCGGATTTGTAGCCCCTTGTGTAGATGTAAGCATGAATCTATACTTCTCCTGACCAGCCCTGACGTCCTTCTTCACCTTTTAAAAATATAAATCAAGAAAGATGGAAAGGAAGATTCTCGAGCCCTGCAGCACCGCAAGGCCTGGCCCTGTGGTCTCACGGTCTGACAGCCCTGCCTGGACTTGACATTACTGTCTGCCCTCCCTTGGTGGCCCGTGTACAANTGCTTTTCTGGCACAGAAATGTGCAGCTGGCAGAAGACTCGACCCTCCTCAGTGGCTGGACCCAGGTGGGGGCCAGCCCTTAGGAGGTGGCAGGCCAGACAGCCCACACTCTTCAGACGATTCTTGCCCAGGGCCTGCTGCAGCTTCATCGGGTTTTTTTTCACTCCTCGGAGAGGTCTGAGGGCAGTTGGTCTCGCCAGGGCAGCCTAGTTTCTGATACTTTGTCTAGGACACCCCAGCAGGGATATTATTAACGGTTTATAATTCTTCCTGCCTCCTGAATTTGAGGAGATGGTTCTGAAAGAAGGCATGGAAGCCTGCTGTACAGAAGGCGCAATTTCCTGGTGCCCCCACTAGAGTGAAGTGGCTGTATCAAGACCACTAATTGCCCCAGACCCCCCTGCCCACAGCACCTCCCCCATCTGGTGCTCCCTTTTCTTCTTCTAACTCCTGAAGCTGAAACTTTTAATTTGATTAAATTCAATGAATCTTCATAGAGCTTAATTACAATAATTGACTTTGCTTCTGTCTTAACAAAGAGGAAGCGGCTCCCTCAACACCACAGAATAACCATCTCGCCTGCAGTCTGGGCACTTATTGAGCATATGGGAGCTATTTATTGCCCGTACTTTGAGGCACTTTTGATTATCTCCTGATTGCCTCTTAATTAGATTGGTTGGCGGGGGAGGGCAGGCTTGTGCAGAAGGGGCCAGTCTGGGCAAAAGAAAGATATTCCATATACCCGAAAGAGTTTTCTAGTCTTCCTGTTCATCTTCCATTTTGTTTTTCTGGATGTTTTCCTTGTTCGTTCCTGTTTTGACCGTTTATGAAGACCCATGAGAAGACCCTCTTGCACACAAACAGGCAGTTATTAGTCTAAATAACCCTAGCGTGGGATCCTTATATGTGTCAGGGCATTGGAGGAGGAGGAGATTGCCATACCAGAAACAAAACCCCTTGTTCAGACCATCACTTCCAAGAGGAGCTCATTTCTAAAAGAAAGGGAGGTCTGAGTCAGAGAATCTTTACATCCTTGGGAATCCACACTCAGACTGAGACCACGGAGAAAGGAAGAGGCTTGTTTGTGTCCACTTTAGAATCAATGTTGGATCTTGCCAGGAAACAGCAGGCCTCTGTATATGTCCCTCGATGTCACCCACCTGCTGAGGTCTTCCCAGGACTCTGTACAGGAGACAACACTCATTAGCCCACCTCACAGGCAGTGAAACTGACCTTTGGGAGGTGACACCGTGACCCAGTCAACGTGGCCTTGCCTTACACATCTCGTAGTGGGCGGAGCCAGGTCCAGCACCACGGGAAGCTGGAGAAGGTGACCAGGCCCAGCCACCGAAGTGGCTGCCACCTCCCCGCATACAGGGCACCACCTGTCTCATCCCCAGTGGTTTGCATTGGACACAGGTTTCCACCAGCCACAGAGGGGTGCAGTGGCCGCAAGGACGGGAGCAGTTCTAGCTGTGGGTGGGCCAAGGGAGACCCTTTCTCCCAGCCCCACCTGACCTGTCTCTGGTGAAGCGCCCCAGCCTGACCACGGCCTTTCGTGGCCAGTTTGTGTCCAGCCACCCAGAGCCCCAGCTGCCGTCAGTGTGGGCAGGCTGCCACACTAGCTGGGTTCAAGTTGGGGTGGAAGCTGTGTTAGTTAGAACGTGGACAAGTCCATTTATTTTTCCTGAGCTCTTTCTCCTTTTAACTTGAAGAGAAAAGCTGTCATCAACAAAATGGCTTTAATGCTGCCAGCCGAGAGCTCCTTGCCTCCTGTGCCCCACACTGGCAGCTCCACCCTGACTCAGCCACTCGTGGTCTCCTCTGCTGTCAGGGCCCCTGTGGGTGAGCCCATCCGTAATGCTTCGTGGGTCACTGTCTGCTCTTTCCCCAGGCAAGCCTGGGACCTGGCCGTGGACATCTGTCTCTCCCAGCTGCCGACCATCATCGAAGAAGGCACAGCATTTCGGGTGAGTCCCATTTCCACCCCCTACCCAGGGCATCCTGCTTGGTCCCTGCAGCTGTTTCTCTGGCCACCTGGCCTCCAAAACCCCTGTTTGGGTGTCAGAGTCAGCCCACACCCACCTGGGAGAAGATTTATTAGCCGGAAGCTTAAAAGATTGTACCAACCAGGGGTTATTTAAAGTTAGATTCTGAAATGGTCAGCCCTTAAAGATGTCTTCTCTACAGTGCTGTTGTCTTGGGTCTGCTTTTCTTAGTGTGCCCTCCCTGATAGCGGGTTCTCAGCCTTTTCACCACGAACGATGCTCGAGACTCTCGGCCCTGAGGTGTCTGGTCACTAGGTGCTTTTCCAGCTAGTAATCTGGTCATCCCTGAGTTCATCTGGTGTCACTCGTGGCCCCTGAGGCAAACTGACTCTCCCCTCTCCCCAGGGGACTTGGCAGCAGCTCACCAAAGGTCTCCTCTTGCCTCCTTTCCCCATACAACCCCCGTTTTTATTCAAGATTTGCTCATTTGCTGAGTGTTTGGTGTGCATCAGATACCACGTCTGGGTGCATGTGGGCGAGACCCAGTCCCTTCTCTCAAGAAACCCATGAAAAAGAAAAGAACCACCCCTCAAGTTAGAAGACAGTTAGACTCCCCCCCAACCCTGACCCCCCGAGGGTCCAGGCAGGCATTCGGGACTAGGGGTAAATGGGCTGGGGGGAGTGGGAGGAAGCAGGTGGCTCCAAGCCGTCCCCTGAAGGGGATGGAGGGTGGAGCTTGCAGGTCGGAGTCATTGGCTTTTTCTCTCCACATTGTCTTCTCTGGTCCTGTTGAAGAGACTGCAGTGGTCAGCTCAGTTTCCTTATTTTTAAATGGGAATTATAGTTGTATCCAATTCAAGGAGCATGTGAGGACTGGAGGGCAGAGCTTGGCACATAATACCTGCTGGACATGAGGGTTCCTGACCTTTGGTGTAGTCACACAGCTTTGACTGAGGTCAGACGCACCCACATCTCACTGCAAAGGCTTTTCATTTTTAGTGCACATCACGGTCATCAGGGAAGCTTTGAACCCTACTGAGTCAGGGGCCTGCGGGGGGGGGGTGGTTTGTGTGTGTGTGTCGGGGGTGTATGTGCACGTATCTTTGGGGTATGGGTGGGTGTGTGTGTGTGTATCTCAGGGGGGTGTATGTGCATGTATCTTGGGTGTGTGTGTGTATCTCAGGGGGGTGTATGTGCATGTATCTTTGGGGTATGGGTGTGTGTGTTCTCTGTCGGGTGTGTGTACATGTGTGCATATCTGTGGGGGGTGTTGTGTGTGTGTGTGTGTTAACCCCTCAGATGATTTCAGTGCCTCCAAGACTGGGGTACCTGGACTACAAGATCCTCCCTCTCAATTTTGTCTTATCTTTCATCCCCTCCGTCATTGCTGGAATCTTTCCCATTTTATTATGAACGTTTTCAAACCTACAGCAAAGTTGGAAGAATTCTGCAGCAAGATCCCGTCTGCCCCCCGCTGGGTTCTCTCCCAGCCTTTGTATTGCCCACTCCAGCAGCTCCCCCACCTCCACCCACCTTTCCTTTAATGCACTTGGAGGAAGCCAAAACTGGCCTTGCATCTTGAACCCAGAAGTGGGCGCTGGCAGGACCTTCACGTGTCTCCCACCCATGTATTTGATGTTGCCGGGGGACCCTAATCCCTGAGGCAGTGACAAGTCCCCATAGGGAACAGTCCTGGACTCCTGCCCCTCACGAGCTCCACCTACACAGGGACAGGGCCTGTTAACACATGCACACGTGTTTGGGAACCTCATTCAGCTTGTGCTTTTTTGTGCTCTGTGCCTGATTTTCCTTTTACCATCAGGGGGTGGGAGCTGCACACTCTCGGATAATGAAGTCCCACTGTTCTGTGTCCTCACCCCTCCTTCCAGTGCCAGGCCTCCTTTCAAGGGTCTTCAGCCTCATTTCCCATATACTGGATTCAGGATTCTGCCTCTGAGAGCAATGTCACCAAACTGTGATGGGGAGGGATTCCTGATGGAGCCACATGCTAGCTGTTTTATTTAGTTTCCATTCTTTTAAAAGCATAACATACACAGAGAAGACTACAGGCATCGGATTGTGCAGCTTGACGAATTTACAAGTTGAGTGCAGTCACATAACCAGCACCTCAGTCATAACATCAGCAGCCCCCTGAGGCCCCGCTCTGGCCACTGCTTTCCCTGGGCCATGTGCTGCCCTGTGCGGTTTGTATTTTGGTAAATAGAGTCCTTGTGTCTGGAGGCTTTCACTCAACACTATTCAATCTGTGCGCTTATAGCTCATTCCTGTTATCGTCTGGAAACCCCAAAGGTCATGGTCCATTCTGTGGACCTCACGAATTGTCCTGACCACTGCTCAACTGAGACATTGGTGCCTGAGGCAGAAAGAGAAATCAGTCATGTTGAGCCTGTCTTTTATGAAATTTTGGCATTTTTTTCATAATGGATTTTTACCTTTAATTTTCTTAAACACTGCATTAAATTTCTTTTCTTACCGTCAGTTACTGTGTTTTCCGGCATCCCCTTAAGGTTTGGCCCTCAGGTGGGTGGGCAGGTGTGGCCAGGTGCTGTTAATCCCTTGTGCTGGGGTACAGTAGTGTCAGGTATGCCCTTGAGGAATGAGATTTCCGGTTACCACGTGTGCATATTTTTAGTTTCAGTAGGAAAACTGCTGGATAGTTTTCCAAAGTGGTTGTGAGTCAGTTTTCAGTCCCTCCCACTATATATGAGAGTTTGAGTTGTTTCACGTTCTTGTCAATACGTGATGTTTTCCACCTTTTTTTTTTCCCTTTTGGCTTTTCTGGTTCCATATGTAATGGTGTTTCATTGAGATTTTATCTTGCATTTCCCTGATGGTTAATAGTATTGAGCCCTGTTTCATATTTTTGTTGGCTGTTTGAATATCCTCTTTTATAAGTTGCCTGTTCAAGACTTTTGATCATTTTTCTTTTGTATTATGTTCCTTATCAGTTTGTAGTGGTTCTATTTATACGCTGAATACAAATCCTTTGTCACACATTGTGAATGCTGGTGTTAGTTTCGTTGCTAAGTCAGATCCAACTCTTGCAACTCCATTGATTGTAGCCTGCCAGGCTCCTCTGTCCATGGAATTCTCCAGGCAAGAACACTGGGCTGGGTTGCCATTTCCTTCTCCACGGGATATTCCTGACCCATGGGTCGAGTCCACATCTCTTCTGTCTCCTGCGTTGCAGGCAGAGTCTTTACCGACTGAGCCACCAGGGAGGCCGACACATGTTGTGTGTCCCTTCATTCTGTAGATTGACACACGTTGTGCGTCCCTTCTCCAGTCTGTAGATTGACACACGTTGTGCGTCCCTTCTCCAGTCTGTAGATTGACATACGTTGTGTGTCCCTTCTTCATTCTGTAGATTTCATTGTCACTTGTTTTCTGTTTTTACTTGGTGAACAGAAGGCTCTTGTTTTACCATACCCAGCTTTCCAATGTTTTTCTTTTATGGTTAGGGCTTGTACCCATTTAAGAAATCTTACTTATTATGAGACAGCCAACATCAGTGTGTTTGGACCAGTGTGAGCAGGTGAGAAGAGCAGGAGTGTGTTGATATGAAGTAATTATCTTCCCTCCCCAAGGTGACAGCACAAGACAGGGTGGACTAGCCCTCGGGGTCTGGTGTGGCTCCTTGTGCCCAGAGATGGCCTTTTTGCTCTCAGTCCATCACATCTGGCACCTGTTTTCAGACCCCTTCCAGCCCATCTAACACGTGGGCTGGCCACCTGTGTCAGAATCATCCCCCTGAGGCCCTGGCCACATGGTCACATGACTCAGAGCCTCTGCCCACGAGCTGTGAGCTCTGCTCCAGAACACTCATCCCGGGCTCTGCATCTTCCCCTCAAGAATCTACATGGTAGCTCTGACACCCCGGGAGGTAGTCTTGAAGATTTGGCCCAAAACATCAGCTCTGTGAATCATTTCACTCACAGGGCAGCTCTCTGTGAAGCGTTACTTAAAATGCTGAGCCACGCTTATGCTAGGGACTGAGCTGGTTTGTCACCATCTCCGCAGCTTTAAAAAGCACGACAGACCTCACAGTACACTTCGATGAGAAGGGCTCTTCCCTCTTTGTCAGCTTTAGGTGAAAAGATCAGGAGTGTCTGTCTGTCTTTGGGGACAGAGCGGCTTCTACAGCCCTGAACCACATGTTTGTATCCAAAGTGCAGGAAAGAGGGAGAGGTGGAATTACCTGAGTTTCCCAACTCCCCTTCCCTGACTGAAGGTCCCCCTCACTCGGTACAGCTGAGGAGGGGGCACTTAGCAGGACTATTGCTTTTAAACCAATCCGTGAATAACTCACACTTAACGGAATATCATTTTGGGGGCTCCATTCAAATCCCCGGGTTGCCCTTCAAATTTGAGTAACTTCATGTACCCTGACTTTGCAAGAACATGAATTCCTGAGTGTGAAATTTCTCTGCCCAGTTCTCACACGACACTGACTTCTTTATGAGGGGCATCATGGCTCTGAGCCTCAGGCCCCTCGGAGGGTGGCAGGAGCGCCCCAGCCTGGCTCCCAGCCTCACTGAGCCCGCCTCATCACTTCGAGTCCTTGACGAGCATATGTCCACATGTGCCAGAACCTGGGGTCAGAGCCCACATCCCTGCCTTCCCGTCCACCCTTCCTCTCCCCCTGGGGAACAGTGTGGGCAGAGAGGAGTGGGTGGGAGGCAGAGACTTGAAATTCTGTTTGGGGCTCACAGATAACAGAGCTGCATAGTAAGTGGGGATGACCATGTAATACAGAAAACCCAGCAGTCCTACCACTTGGCCTCTTGGTTCTCAGAGACCTTCCAAGAGCCTAGGCCCCCTCCTACCTGAACCTCTAATCTGAGATTTCCCTGGTCCTTGTCATCACCACCAAAGTCGTCTCCTCTGCAGGGCTTTCGAGAGGACAAGCTACCCTCCGCACCCCCACTGCCAGGCTGGGGAAGCCTGCTGTAACCTGCTTTCGTCACTGCCCTCCAGGGGCCTTAAACACTGCCTAGCAGCTACCCAGATGTGTCTCCTTCTTTCCTTCCTGTCCCTGCTCTGCCCTCAGTCCACGGCACCTGCTCTCCCTTTCCTATCTCGCTGAGAGACAGGAGCAATAGAGGGAGCCTCTGAGCCCCTCCACACCTGCTTCATCCCTGCATCCCCTCCTATCTGTGTCCCATTTCCAGCTCCTGGAGGGCTCCTGCTCCCTGGTACCTACCTGCCAGGGCTCTCGCCCAGTACCTCCTCCTCCACCAGCAATTCTCCCTCTTACAAATATGCCCTTTTCTCCTACCTTTAGAAAGAAATGCCTGGTCACATGATCCTATCTGATCCCTTCCCCTTTGCAGCCAGATTCCTGCAAAAAACTATTCTTGAGTCTCTAAATCATCTTTCCTTCTGTTTGAACTTAGTCCAGTTGTGCTTCTGCCTACCACCACGGCCCCCCGTAACATTCTTAGTAGTCAGTCTCCAGGGCCCTCATGTCATGGTCAGCCCTGGACCTTGGTCCTGCCTGACCCTCTGCATCATGACATGATGGTGCCAACCACAGCCTTCCGCTGAATCACTCTTCCCTGGTATCCTGGCTGCTGCCTACTCCTGCCCCCTCTACTGGCCTTGCCCTAGTGTCTCCACCTCCTTGGCCTCTTGCTCTTGGGGTGCTCCAGGGCTGAGCCCAGAGTCCCCACTCTTTCTCACGTTATAAACGAGATCTGTCTCTCCAACCCAGACCCATCTCCTGAACTGCAGGCTCATGTAGGCCATTCTCCCCCTCCCACCCCGCCCCCCGATGTCTCACTTGGGTGTCCAGAAGGCGCCTTAAACACAATGCATCCAGGCTGAGTTCCCCACATGCTTCTCCGAAACATGCTTCTTTCGGTCTTCCCACTTCAGGTCACAGGACCCATTTCCTGGTGGTTAGACCTGTGGTGGTGGTGGTGGTCCAGTCACCACGTCACCTCAGGTCATGGGACCCCATTTCCTGGTGGTTAGACCCGTAGTGGTGGTTTAGTCACTAAGTCGCCTCTAACTCTTGCTACTCCATGGACTGTTGCCCACCAGGCTCCTCTGCCCATGGGATTTCCCAGGCAAGAATGCTGGAGTGGATTGCCATTTCCTTCTCCAGGGGAGCTTCCCCACCCGGGGGACTCAGGTCTCCTACACTGCAGGGCAATTCTTTACCGACTGAGCCCCAGCATTAACCTTACCACAGTCCTCTTACCCACACCCAGTCTGTCCATGAGTCCTCTGACTCTGCTGTATGAAACATCCCAGCCTGACCACATCTTACCGCTTCCTCTGCCACGGCCTGGCTCTGCAGGCTTTCGCCTAGCTAGTAGCTGAGCGGAGTTGGGGCCTCACAAAGACACATGACTGAGTTGATGGTGGGGGGTATGTATGAAGAAGGGGGTTCCTGACTAACCCATCTTGCTTGTCCCACAGCACAGCCCCTTCTTTGCTGAGCAGCTGACCGCCTTCCAGGTGTGGCTCACGATGGGCGTGGAGAACAGGAACCCACCTGAGCAGCTTCCTATTGTCTTACAGGTGAGTATCTGCAGGTGGACCAGATTGGCCCAGGGAGGGAGCCAGAGAACCCCGCAGCCTCCCAGTGAGGGGACTGGTTTATCGGGGCTGAGTGTGTGACAGCCCCCATGCTTTGTAGCTGATGAATGAATGCTTGCTCCTCCGTGGCTCCCCTGGCGAAATCACTGCCCCCTCCCTCAATTAAACACTGATCTGGGTTGTCAGCCGCTCTGTCGTCTGCCCCCAAAGCTGCTGTCAGGGCGCTCTGTTCCAGCACTGTTCGTGGTGTCAGCACCCCTTCTCTCTGGAAGGATGTGAGATGCAAATCAGCCGCAGAGAAAAGGGGAGAGACTGAGCCGATTACACACACAGGCCGTCAGCACCTGTGGGCTGGTCGTTTCTGGGGGGCTGTGCCCGAGGGTGCTCTGAGCTGTCAAGTGCAGTGACCACTATTCTTGCGGCAGTTGGTGCCCCACGAATGGTTTGGGAGGTCAGTTCTGTGGGTCTCACCCAGCTAAGTTTTGGGTTACCGAGATGGCAAAATACAAGTTCATCACAGGTAGGAATTTTCACAGGACTTTTGTTTCAGTTAATGTATATTTTTGAGGCAGGTGTAGGGATCAGACTGTGATGTAAGGAAGGGCTGTTTACTCTGAGATAGTGTCCAGTGAGATTTAAAACCACTGTCAGTATAGACACTAAGGCCTGATAATTCACTTTAGGCCCTGGAAAAAGTTGTATACAGTGGGGATGAGGCAGTTGAACCTTGGGTAAGAACTGTGGGCAGTTGTGGGAGGGGCCGGGCCAGCAGCAGAAAGGGGTGGGCATTTACATCCGCACCCATTTAGGAAGCAGGGTCTTAAATTCTGAGAGCTGGCTGGGAGGACCATCACCACCTCCCCCAGAAAGCTGCTTAGGTTGCTTTGCCTAATCGTCCACCTGCCCAAGGACAAGGCCTTGCCCCTCTTCCCACCCCCTCCTTGGGCTCCACTTTCTCACCAGGCCACTGACCACGTCACACAAAAGCACTGTCTGTCTTCACTGGGCCAAGCGTGTGTTCTGAGCTGATGTCTGGCCCACGTGGAGTGTGGCAGGCCCCCTCCTCACATGGTCTGTTCTCCCGCTCTGTGCCTACTGCATGGCTGCCTGGAAAAGTGGTCTGCCTGCGACAGAACTGACATCTCAGCGGACTCAGGACTGTGCAGGACCCAGACAGTGAGCAGTGAGAGCAAGATGTACAGTTGTGAAACGCCAACACGCAGCCTGTCCTCGCAGCTTGATAATCAGCTGGGACAGGCTGTTGGCCAGAATCCTTCCCTGGAGATATTTTGGTGCTTTTAATGTATTATGGCTGCTGCTTTTCTGACATTATGAAAAGAATGCAGAAGTTTTTGGTATTCCTCATGTGTGCTTCTAGATTAGTTTAAGACTATCCTGAGTTCGCAGGGTGAGCTATCAACAGATTTTCAAAACAAAACCAAAAAAAGCAACAATAACAACACAACAAAGAACACTGGAGCAAAGAAACAGGAGCCCACCAGTTCTCATCAAGTGGAAGGCCAGCAGGCAGGGCTTTGGGATGGTAGTGGCTGATTGGGTGTGCTGAGTTCCCCAGCAACTAGGGTCCCCCAAATTTTCATAAGAGGAGCTGACCTTTCTATTATTTCACTAATGGGACAGATAAAACCTTTCCAAGCAGGGACATACTGCCCAGCACTTTGCAACCAGCCAAGCAAACGACCTTGTTGTAAAGGGCCCCCTGTTGACTTTTTCTTTAATGTCCCATTTACAACCCGCATGGAAAAAAGACCCAACTTGCTAATACCAAAATGAGGGAATAACTGAAAGAAAAGGGGCATCTTGTGTGCAGTCTTTCCATCAAACTTAAATCTTAGTTTCCTGATCATTCTGGGGGTTCTGTCAGGCTGTGCCCCGCCTGGATCAGTGCAGGAACCTTTACGTAACAAGAAAACCCAACACAGTGCAAAGGAGCGCTTGCTTCATTTGGGGCAGCCCGTGGTATCTGCTGTTCTCTTTAATTCAATTATTTTGCCAGAACCCAGACCCCATCATCTACCACTTATCCCCAGAACCTTGGCAATTCAGAAATGTTGCTGAAAAGAAAGAGAATTTTATTTTGTTTTATTTCCTTAATCCACCTTTCCTCCAGATAATTATCTAGTCATCCCAACATAATTTATTAGGTAATTTTGGTATTTCTCTAATGATTTGAAATACTGTCAGCACATCCTGTACAGGTGTGTACTTATTTCAACATTTTGAGAGAGAATTTTAATACGGAGACATCACAGCTTTTCCAATCCCTGCTACTTTTCCACCACCAGCAAGCATTTTGTCTAACTGAAAATTCAGCGGCATTCACTGAGGACCATTGGAGTAAAATGAACTGTCCCCTAGGGCAGCGGATTTGTAGCCCCTTGTGTAGATGTAAGCATGAATCTATACTTCTCCTGACCAGCCCTGACGTCCTTCTTCACCTTTTAAAAATATAAATCAAGAAAGATGGAAAGGAAGATTCTCGAGCCCTGCAGCACCGCAAGGCCTGGCCCTGTGGTCTCACGGTCTGACAGCCCTGCCTGGACTTGACATTACTGTCTGCCCTCCCTTGGTGGCCCGTGTACAACAAGCCCAAGTTAGAGTAGGAAGAATCAGTGTTGTGGAAAAGAGAGGAAAGAGAGGAATTTTACAAGATTCCACGTTAGGACCTTTCCACAAAGTCAGTATGGGCATTTCATTAGGACACCCTGTTGGCTTTCATGGCATCATCTACAAGGAAAATTTTTGGTCTGAAAGCACAGCATTATTATTGGATGGCAGCAGGATAGTAAGTGGACTGTTATTACTACACATATTACCTACATTGGTGGCTCCAGGATCTCTGATCATCAGATTCCCAGGTGTACCAGGCCAGAACTAGAGCTTGAGAATCTGGATTTTCATAACCGGCTTGAGCCGGTGGTCTCAGCCCAGAAGCCTGAGTGTGCCTTTTGTGTACAAGGTACATGAAAAGTAGTTGCCCTAGCAGCTCTATTTTAGTTTTGGTGTTGATGTCACCACCACTAATCGTTAGTTTGGATTGCCACAGACAGAAAGAAATCCCAGTAACTCATTTAGTTCACCGACATTTACCTCTGTAATTTCCCAGGGCCTGAAGCACATTGAAACAGGATTTTTTTTTTTTTTTTAAGTACAAATACAAACAAACAAAAGCCAGTTCTTTTTTTTTTTTTAAGTAATTTTAATTTATATTGGCCCTCAATTTTGTCTTAAAATGTAAATCAGCAGAAGGAATTAGAAGGAAGGGGTAACGTTTAGAAAAGCCAGTACCTGACATTTTCCCCGGGGCTCGTTATTGATGCTGTTTATTTTCCAACAAAACATCAATACCCACAAGCACAAAATCCTGCATTGCTGAGTCTTTGAGTCTCTGAGACAAGTGAGCTGTCTATTGGTGCTTTAACGTGTGTTTCATCAATGTGGACAGCAGAGTCGGAAGAGATGGAGTCGCAGGAGTGACGGTGGCATTTCCATTTTACTCTTGCCATCTGTGAATAACACGTTGTATTGGAGACTTTTTACTGCTGGTTAGTGCACAAGGGAAATAAGCAATACAGACTACCCAGGGGTTAGGTTTCTTGGCCCATGTTGCCATTTCTTCCACTGCAAATTGCTCTGCTATTTACTTGAAAACCCAGAGCTTTATTCAAGTTGATAGTGTTTAAAATAACAAAGGGAATCAGAAAACAGAATCTTTACAAGTGCTAGATGTGTTTGATGTCTTTGATTTTTGATGAATTACACCTTCTTTCACAAACCTAATAAATGAAAGGTTCTGCTTGCCCTGGAAACTTGAACCTCCAGTGGTTCCATTTTCTTTAAAAAACAAAATAGGGAATGCCCTGGCGCTCCAAGGGTTGGCCCTCGGCGCTTTCACTGCCAGAGCCCATGTTCAGTCTCTGGTCAGGGAACTAAGGTCCCATAAGCTGCCCAGCAAAGGAATCAACAAATAAACAATCAATCAAATCTCTTCTGAGAGGTGGCGCCATCCTGTGCTGAACATAGTAGTCATCACGCTGTAACATCACAGAAACAGTAACAGTCATCACGCCAGACAGGCTGCATCTCATTTAATTCTGGAAATTACAGGTTATCTTCTCCATTCTTCTCGATGATGAAACAGAAGTGTCCAAAGGTAGTGGTTTAAGCCACACTGTCAGGAAGCAAAAGAGTCAGGTCAGCTTGACTCCAAATCCCGCACCTTCCCACCGTCTAACCTTGCCCTCCACACCTGCCTTTCTGCCGTGGTGGCACATGATAGCCCACGAGTTAAACATGCAGAGGGATCAGGTCCTGTTCAGATAGGTGCCTGTGAGCAGCCCCCACATAACCTCTCCCACCAGCTTCTTTATCAGAGAGTCTTAACTTCTCCAAACACTAAACGAACCACTTGAGCATCCATCTCAAAAGAGTGATGTGGAAACAGGCTCCAAACCAATGGGAGACGACATTTCAGTGTCTGAACCCAGCCACCTCCACCTCCCTGACCCCTGGGCTGCCTGCCTGGTGGACACACCTGCTCTCGGCTCCCCTGCAGCCACGGGCCACACACCCATGTGGGGAAGCTCCCCAGCCTCCCTATCAGGAACCCCTCCTGAGGAGCCTCGTGCTGCTGGGACCCCCTCCCCTCTTTCCCCTCCCTCTAGCCTCTCCCACCACCTCCTCTGTCCCCCACCTGCTGACCCTCCTGCACCCTCAGCCTCTTCCCACCTGCCTGTGTTTGCCCCTCAGAGGGACGCCCCTCAAACCACTGCTCTGGTAGTACCATTTCCTCACCCCTGTTCAGTCCCTCCACCACTGGCCACATCCCTGCAGCCAGAGGGTCTGCTTCCTGAGTCCTGCTGCTGATCCTGCCTGCCCCCCGCAGCAGGTACATGGTTCAAACCTCCTGTCCCCTCTCCTGCCTCTTGTCCCGTCCCTCACCAGTTCCTCCACCCAGCTTCCCCCTTGGCAGACTGCCCCAGGCTGGCCGGCCTGTCCTGTCCTGTCTTTTCTCTTGCCTCATTCCAAACCTTATCTTCAAGCGGCTTCTTTCCCTCACCCACCTTCCCCTTCCACCAGCAGGCTCTGGGTCATGCCTGCGGGCTGTCTTGGAATCTATTTCTCCCCATCGGTCCTGGCCACGGTCAAGTCCACCCATCCCACCTTTCCAGTCAGCCTCCTGCCAGCCTGCCCACAGCGAGCACAGTGGACGGGCCCCTCTGCTGCTCTTCTGAAGAAAAGCTGAAGCCCTTAGCTTGGTCTGCAGGTCCAGCCGGCTCTGGAGCCTCCCCGTCAGCCTGCCCGCCTGCCTCCCTCAGACACCCTGCTTCCCCTCAGACACCCCGCTTCGCCAGCCCCTCTGCCTGAAACCCAGGGACCCCACGCTTCGCCCACTCGAGGGAGAGCCTTCAGACCCTGAGTAAGGAGCGGCCACGCCCGGTCATCTGTCGCCATCACGGCAGTTGTTGGGGAGTGGCGCCCGGTCACCTGTCGCCATCACAGTAGTTGGGGAGTGGCGCCCGGTCACCTGTCGCCATCACGGTAGTTGTTGGGGTGTGGCGCCCGGTCACCCGTCGCCATCACGGTAGTTGCTGGGGAGTGGCGCCCGGTCACCCGTCGCCATCACGGTAGCTGTTGGGGAGTGGCGCCCGGTCATCTGTTGCCATCACGGTAGTTGTTGAGGTTTGGATGCGGAATGTCTGTCTCTGGGTCCCTGCTGTGACAGGAGGGCTCCTGCTGTTCCCAGTCAGCCCCAGCACGGTGTCTGTACACAGTAGGTACCCCATACCCGCTTTGGATGGCTGGGAACACAGTAGGTGCCCCATACCTGATGGCCGGCAACAACGGTGGGCAGGAGGGCTCTGCGTCACAGGGCTCTGCGCACGTAATCCCCCTGTTAACACCATGGGAGAAGTCAACATGAGTGACTCCATTAAAGCTTAAAACTGTGATGTACCACAGGGAAAAGGAAAGCATGTGGCCGAGGCTGCTCTTTTTCATTTAAAAAGAATCCTTTCATATGAAAAGGAAAAAAGCCAAACATTTAAGTAGGAAAATAAGGACATGCCTGGCTGGTTTACTAGAGAAATAGCCAATTAACCTATGAAAAAATATTCATCCTCACTTGTAATCAATGAAATTCAAATTAAACGAACATTTTTGTTATTAACTGTCATGCTGGCAAATTGTGTAACATGGGCTAATATTTTCCTGGGAGCTTTTCATTTGATATTTAATAAATCCCTCATGGTTGACTCTTGTGTTATGAATTAGGAAATTAAAGTTCAGAGAAGTTACATGCCCAAGCCTGTGTAACCTGTGAGTACCAGAGCAAATATATCGTGCTGCCTGGTAACCAGCTGAGGCTTGGCAGGTGGGCAAGTTTGTTCAGCTGGAGGGCAATCTGGTGATATAAGTGTGGGTGCTCTGACCCTCTAATTTTACTTCTCAGGTTTATCCTAGGAGGAAGGGGGGCAGGAAGCCATGTAAATGTGCAGAGATGTACCTGTTAGTGTTTTTATCATAGCATTTTTACAATAACAAAAATGTATTAATAATTTAAAAATCTAGCAAGAGGGAGATTGTTTAAATGAATTATGCACATTTACAGAAATGCACTTCTGTACTGCCATTGGCAGTGATAAGATCAAACATATCTAGGGTTGTGGAGAAGACTGACAGTGTATCATTTAGTCATCAAGGAGATGAGAAATACAGTAGTGTCATTGAATTTAGAACAAACGGGACATTATACCTAGAGAACAGCATCTAGAAGTGAATAGACCAGTGTCATCAGTGTAAACACCATTAGAAAGTGTCTGTTCTAATAGTTCCTACAGTGCGCACGTCATTTACCTGTTCTTGAAGAAATGGAGTGTTCCCAGCCTGTGTAAGGTGTGAGCCGTAGAGAAAGGGGCGCCCACCGACCTGGGTAAACAGCTCCTGGGGATGCTCATCCAGGGTAATGTGGGGCGCCTTGCAGTGACGCTGCCTCTTCTCCCTTCCAGGTGCTGCTGAGCCAAGTGCATCGGCTGAGAGCCCTGGACTTGCTGGGAAGATTTCTGGACCTGGGTCCCTGGGCAGTGAGCCTGGTGCGTGCTTCCTGCATCAGCAGGGGAGGAGTCGAGGGGTCACCAACTGAAGAATCAAGGGTCCTTGGCCATGCAGCCAAGCGTGACTGTGGGGTTGGCCGTTAAACCCGCAAGGCCCCATGGACCTCTGCACCTTCATTGTCATGTTGTGGGGGGCCCTTTCCCATCTGCTGTTAGGCGTTACCTTTGTGGGACAGGAGGTGTCCTTAGGAGGGGCTCTCCCCTGTCACACCAGGAAGCTGGCAGCCTCTGGGCTGGGTCCTGGCCACACGTGGTGCCTGGAAGCAGCCTGTGAAGCCTCACTCACTGTCCTTTCACTCTGGTTTTAGGCACAACTCTGAAACACTTTACTATCATTCATTCTATGGAGAAGTAGAAACAAAACGCTGAGTGACCCATTTTTCCACCACACAGATCACCAGGGAAAGAGATCAAGAGGGACCTAGAGATAAAAGGGGATTCAGGATACCCACCACCAGCTGCAGAGTGTGGACCTTATGGGGCTCTGTTTGCAAATGAAAGTTTGAAAGTTGGAATTTGAAAAATTAATATTCATGAAATAGAAAGTTTACATGGACTGAATGTTTTATATTATTAAAAAATAATTGTAACTGTTCATTTTCTAGGTGTGGTAATGGTATGTGGTCATGTTTTCATAAAGGAGACTTTATTTTTTAAAGAGAAACACTAAGTGTTTACAAATGACACCATGTGATACCTAAGGGGGTGGTTCAGACATTCAGGAGAGGACAGTGGGCAGGGCCAGCCAGGACGCCGCACCCTTTGGTTTGACAGCGTTGAAGCTGGGTGATGGGCACATGAGAGCTCAGCATGTTGTTTTACCTCCGTTGATGTATGTAAGTTGTTTTATTATATACTGTCAACCAAGAGTGATAATGGATAGTTCAGCAAGAAGGAGAAGAGGGAAAACCTAAAAGTTAGGAAGACTGCACTAGCTCTCCTAGCTGGCCCACTTCCACTCCCAGGAGCCAGCAGGGAGGCCAGGTGTGACTCAGCATGGGTAGACTCAGGTGGAGGCCTGGTGTGCCTCTTACCCTGTGGTCGGCGTGTACTGGTGCAGCCCAAGCAGGCAGGCCTGGGTTGCTTCCAGGAGAAGAACCGGAGGTCGGGGAAGACAGCCCTGCCCCTCGCAGCTCCCTGTCAGTGCTGAGGGCGCCATGTACTTTGTTCCCTCCAGCGTGGGGCTCACATGCTCTCTCTCGCAGGCGCTGTCTGTGGGCATCTTCCCCTACGTGCTAAAGCTGCTCCAGAGCTCAGCCAGGGAGCTGCGGCCTCTCCTTGTCTTCATCTGGGCCAAGATCCTCGCCGTGGACAGTGTGAGTAATGTCTGTCTCCCCCCACCACCACAGGAGAGCTGCTGAGAGTAGGTCAGGGGGCCTGGCACTGCTATCCACGGCCCCTCCACCTGGCCTCATGCCTTCCATGGCCTCCTTCCCTCCCAGGAAAGGCATTGCTTCCCCTTGGCCCAGTCGTGGTCTTTCACACTGGCCCTCGGCTCACCTGTTGTCTCTGTGCACTGCCCCTTCCCAACCCATAACCACCTCTCCAGCCAGTGACCCTGCCTGATTCCGTGTTGACTGGTCTCCTCGACCAGTTGATGCTTTTCCTTCCCCTGCCCTGACTCTAGCAACAGTCCCATAAAGGCCCCAGCTGTCACCTGTAGGGCTTGGGCCATAGCGCTAGTCACTCTTAGCCATGACTGCCCAGCCCACGTCTCCAGCTCTACTCCCAACAAGCACCTTCCCACCCCTGTCCTCATGCCTGTGGGCCTACAGTCACATGTCTGCTGCTGTAGTCCTTGGCAGGGCCTTGTACTCAGAATTGTGCTGAAGGCCAAAGGTATTGCAAAGCTCAGCTGTCCCTGTCCTCAACACTGTCCACTGGGGACCAGATCCTCTGCTGTGAATACACACACCTTCCTATCACAAGGATGACTTTTCAAAAAGTGGGCAAATCTTATGGGTAGGGCTGCATTTGTGTGCCTCAGTGTAACAAAAGATTATAATGTTAACCCAGGTGGGAGGGGGCCACTGACCCAGCTGCTACATGAATTCACAACCAGAGGGAGTAGGGGTGGCCACGTAGGTGAGAACCAGTGATCAGGAAGGGCCAGGGTAGGCATGCCAAGGTGACAGTAGGGCCAGGTGGGTTCTCGAGTTTGAACCTGTGTGGCGGGAGGGCTGCTCATGTGACAGTGGTGCCAGGGGTGGGGTGCAGTGCGGGGGGCATTCACAGGACCACTGGGGATGCAGCCTGTTGCCATTGATTTCTTAAGCCAGCCATTTTCACCTCCCCCAGCCATCACATGCGTCTCTGTAAAGTTGTAATAATGCTTCCTGCAGTCTGGTTGCAGAGATTAGGACCACAGTGTGTAAAGCAGTTTTAGACATTTTAGCGTGAAGGGAGTAGTGACAAAACCTCATTTCTACCCAGCCTGCCTCTGCTATACTAAAGCCTTTTGTTGCCGATCTGAAAGCCTGACCTTGGGGCTCAGGAAACTACCTTTTGGTCACTTCTACTTTGCCCTTCAGCAAATTTAACTGAAGAGGCAAGCTACCATGTAAAGAAGAGGGCTTTTCTGGGAAAGTTATTTCAGAACCTTCTTTCTCTCCCACTTCAATACCTTTGTCATCTACGTCATGTGTTGAGAAGTTCACTGGCGCTGTTCTGCCATTAGGGACCATGTGCAAAGGTTCCAGATGCATCAAAGGGTGAGACTACCATGACATGAAGCCCAGTGTGGGGAGAGGGACAGAAAAGATGTCCCCTTCCCCCCGAACCCACAAGGGTGATGGTCGGCCACCTGAACCTGCCCCTCAGGGCCACCAGTGCTCCAGAACATGTTCAGTCAACTGCAGTTCTTGTACTCATCAGGATTTTAGTAGCTTTTAGCACCTGGAAATAGAGGGTTATTTTTAGTCTTCAGAGTGGCTATTTCTGCTTTAATCTTTTTTCTTTATGTGAAAGTAGATGACCCTTCAGAACCGCACTTTGCTGCTGAACTCTCATGGAATTTACAGTTGGTCATCTTATTTCAGAACAAGGGATCTGGTTTGAAACTGCCTCTTGGTCACATTTGTCTCCAGGAACCTGGTGGTCTCTGGAGCCGAACACGGGAGGGCTCGTCGACAGCACAGATGCTGCAGTGCTCTAAGGCTGTCTAGGAGCCTACACTCATGTCTGCTCGATGCTGGAGGAATGACACGTTTAATAATGCTTGAGGAGCTGTTTCCGGGCCCAGCTGGAAATGCCCTAGCCTGCAGTGTTCTTGTAAATGCCTGCAGGTGCTGGGACCATCCCGTGGCTTGGCGCCTTAACCAGCTTGTTGCACCTGTTTATTTAAAGGCAATCATCCCACTAGGAGATGTTTTTAACATTTCCAGTTGAGACTGAGTGTCGTTTACTTTTCATGATCACCCTGGTCCGAGTTTCTGAGAGATTAAAGTTCCATGTGTTTCTGGGAATTTGCTTCTCCCTTCCCCAGCTGGTATCTGGCCTCCGAGTACTCACATGTTATGTGCCTCCCACAAAGCTCAGAGCTCCTGGAGTGAGTCCTTGACGTGGCCACCATGAGTGAGGGTCAGAAGACATGTTTGTGACAGGGATGCCCACCTTGGGGTGAATGAATCTGCACAGAGGCACAGACGAGGTGTCCCAGCACCCCAGCGCTCTCAGCTGTCCCTGTGCTGGGGAGCCGCCCACCCTCAGGGCTCTTCCCCAAGGGTTGAGAAGGTGTGGGCCCCACTCTGGCTGCATTCCCAGCTGAGGGGTGAGTCTGAGGCCTCCTCTCACCCCACAAGCATATGTTGAGCACACACTACAGGCCATTGTATGAGGGGCTCCTAAAGGATTCAGGAAGCAGGAATTACCTCAGCCTTAGAGAAAGTAGGCTCAGTCTGGGAAGAAGGAAGGAGGGGAATGCCAGGCTCAGAAGGACCATGAGCCATTTGACTGAAGTGGGCAATGTACCCTATGAGGGCACCGATATGCAGGTGTGTCTTCGGACAAGGAAATCTATTAACAGCACTTTAGGGAAGCCCTTTCCTATGATCTCAGTGCCCTGATTATCTCCAGGGAATCTGGTCCCCGAGGTGTGTGCTTAGTTGTGTCCATTGCGACACTGTGAACCATAGCCCACCAGGATCATCTGTCCATGGGATTTTTTTCAGGCAAGGATACTGAAGTAGGTTGCTGTTTCCTCCTCCAGGGGCTCTTCCTAGGGGTCAAACCCATATCCCCTGTGTCTCCTGCATTGCAGGCAGATTCTTTACCCCTGAGCCATTGGGAAGCCCCAGAGGGTCTCTTCCCAAATAACCCATACAACGTGTTACTCTACACTCACTGCTACCATCAAAAATTACCAGATGTGTGAAGAAGCAGGAAAATATGATCCATAAAGAGAGGGGAAAAAATTGGCCCACCAAAACTTATTCTGAACTCTCACAGATGTTCAAATTGGCAGTCAAGGACATTAAGTCATTAGAAGTCTGTTCCACATAAAAAAGCTCCATAGAGACATGGAAGATATTAAAAGGACCCAACTCAGACTTCTAGAAATGAAAACCTTGATATGTGACATGAAAAGTATGGGATAACAACCAATTAAACATTGCAGAAGAAAAATTAGTGAACTTAAAGGCATGGTAATAAAAACGCTCCAAGATGAAGCACAGTGAGAAAACCTCTTACAAAACTAAAGGCATAGCCTTGAGTTGTGAGACAGCTGCAGGTGACTGAATATGTGTGTACTGGGAGCCCCTACCGGAGAAGGCAATGGCACCCCACTCCAGTACTCTTGCCTGGAGAATCCCATGGGTGGAGGAGCCTGGTAGGCTGCAGTCCACGGGGTCGTGAAGAGTCGGACGCGACTGAGCGACTTCACTTTCACTTTTCACTTTCATGCATTGGAGAAGGAAGTGGCAACCCACTCCAGTGTTCTTCCCTGGAGAATCCCAGGGACAGAGGAGCCTGTTGGGCTGCCATCTATGGGGTCGCACAGAGTCGGACATGATTGACATGACTTAGCAGCAGCAGGGAGCCCCTACAAGGGGCTGGCAGAGAAAAAAAAATTTGAAGAAATAATGGCTAAGAAATTTTCAAATTTGATGAAAACTATAAACCTGCAGATCCTGGAAACCCAACAAACCCCAAACACAAGAAACATGAAGAAAACTACACCAAGGCACCTGATAATCAAATTGCTTAAAAAATGACAAATTTAAAATTCAAAAGCAGTTGATAAGAAAGGAAACAGAGAAGCTAAGGATGATAGTGGATCACTTGTCAGAAACTACGATAGCAGGAGAAGAGTGGGACTGCATCTTTAACATCCTGGAAGAAAAACTGAACATAGAATTCTAACCCACTAAAAATGTCTTGGAGGCAAAATGGAGGCAAAATAAGGACTTTTAAAGACATGTAAAACTGAAACAATTCGTCACTAGTAGATCCACAGTACAGGAAATGTTAGAGAAAGCCATTCGAGCAGAAGGAAAATAATACCAGGAGAAAACATGCATGAACACAAAGGAGTTCAGAGCACCAGAAAAGAGTGCTCCACAAATAAGTGTGTGGGGGGTGTTGCTTTTTCCTAATCCTTTTAAACCTCTTTAAAAGATAATTGACTATTTAATCAAAAAATAATAACAGTGTACTATGGAGCCTGTAACATATGTAAAACCCAAATGTATGCTAACAACAGCAAAAAGGTTGGGAGGAGAGAAATTGAGGAAATATTGTTGTTAGGTTCTCATACTTCTTTGAAGTGATAAAATATCTGAAGGTGAACTGTGATAAAATGTAGTCCATAAACCTTGAAGTTATCACTAAATTTTTAAACTATAGCCAATTAGTCAACAAAGGAGATAAAATGAAGTCATAAATATATACAAGTAACATGAAAGAAGAAAGAAAAGGAGGGAAAGAAAACAAAGAATGGATGAGATAAATGCCAAAAATGTGAACAAAACAATAGATTTAAGCATAACCATATATATATAAATAATCACAATGTAAATAGTCTAAATACCCAATCATAGGGCAGAGACTGTCAAATTGGATTTTTTAAAAATTATATGATCTTAAATGTACTTTCAACATAAGATACAAATAGATTAAAAGCAAAAACATGTGTTACCACTAAGCAAAGAAGATGAGAATGCCCCTATTAATATGTCAAAGTAGGTTTCAGAGCAGAGAATATTACGAGGGACACAGAGTTGTTTGCTAATGCTAAAGGACTCCACCTATCATGAGAACAGTACAGTCTAAATGTTTATTCACCTAATAACAGTATTTCAAAACACATAAAATGAAAACTGATACAACTGTGGGATGGCAGTAAATAATCCATGATTACACCTGGAGAATCCAGCATTCTCTTTTCAGTAAATGACAGGACAGGTAGAAGTGGAACCAAGGAGTTTCTTTCAAATGCTTGAACGGGGCCATCCACCAGCTGGACAGCGCTTCACAGAACTGCAGACCCCTCATTCTTCCATGTGCCAAGGATGTACACCGTGATGGACCTCGTGCTGCGTCATAGAACAAACCAAGACACATTTAAAAGAACTGGAATCTTACACAGTGTATTCTACAACCATAGTGGAATCAAATGCAAAATCAAAGTAGATAATAAGAAAATCAAGGACACTTGGAGACTTGTGTACTTTTAAATAAATGATTCAGGTCAATTCAGTTCAGTTGTTTATTCATATCCAACTTTTTGTGACCCCATGAACTGCAGCACGCCAGGCTTCCCTGTCCATCACCAACTCCCAGAGCTTGCTCAAGCTAATGACCATCGAGTCAGTGATGCCATCCAACCATCTCATCCTCTGTCATAATAATTAAAATATTTTAATTATAAAACAAAATTCTAAGAAGCAATATAAATATATAAAATACATAATATTAAAGTAAATGTTATATAAATAAACTTACAAGCAACATAGATATGTTAAATCATATTTATTTCTAATTATAAGAATTATGTATAAAATAAATGGGCTGCATCAAACTAAAGTCTTTTGCATAACAAAGTAAACAGTCAACAAAATGAAAAGAAAACAACCTTTAGAATAGGAGAAAATGTTTGCAACTCACCTATCTGTTAAGGGGTCACATATAAGGATCTCTTCAGTTTAGTTCAGTCGCTCAGTCGTGTCCGACTCTTTGCGACCCCATGAATCGCAGAGCGCCAGGCCTCCCTGTCCATCACCAACTCTCGGAGTTCACTCAGACTCACGTCCATCGAGTCGGTGATGCCATCTAGCCATCTCATCCTCTGTCATCCCCTTCTCCTCCTGCCCCCAATCCCTCCCAGCATCAGAGTCTTTTCCAGTGAGTCAACTCTTCACATGAGGTGGCCAAAGTACTGGAGTTTCAGCTTTAACATCATTCCTTCCAAAGAAATCCCAGGGCTGATCTCCTTCATAATGGATTGGTTGGATCTCCTTGCAGTCCAGGGAACTCTCAAGAGTCTTCTCCAGCACCACAGTTCAAAAGCATCAATTCTTTGGCGCTCAGCCTTCGTCACAGTCCAACTCTCACATCCATACATGACTACTGGAAAAACCATAGCCTTGACTTACAACTCAAAAAAACCCTGACTTATAAATGGTCAAAGGACTTGATATTAGTGAAAGAAAAGCAGGTTAAACCCAAAGTAGGTAGGAGAAAGGAAATAGTAAAGATCACTGTGGGGACTTCCCTGGTGGCCAGTGGTTAAGAACCCACCTGCCAATGCAGGGGACACGGATTTGATCCCTGGTCTGGGGAGATCCCACCTGCCACGAAACAGTGAGGCCCGTGCTCTAGAGTTCATGCTCTGCAACAAAAGCCACCACAGTGAGAAGCCCTCAAACTGCAACGAAGAGTAGCCCCTGCTCGCGGCAGCTAGGGAAAGCCCAAGCGCAACAGTGAGGGCCCAGTGCAGCCACAAATAAACAAGTTATTAATTTTAAGAGAGACCACTGCAGAGGTCAACGAAAAAGAGAACAGAAAAGCAGTAAACAAAATCCGCTTAACCGAAGGCCAGAGTCTTTGAGCAGATCAGTAACTACTCACACTGAGAAGGAAACAGAAAAAAGACATAAAACCCCAAATCAGGAATGAGAGACGTGGCATCACAGGTTCTGGAGACGTTGGAGGTGCAGTGAAGGAATTTGTGAACAACTTGATGCCAAAGCTTCTGATAGTTTTGATGAAATTAACTCCTTGAATGACACAAGCTGCTCCCTTAAGAAGACAGATGATCTGAATAGCACTGTATCTAGTTTTAAAATTCGATTTGTGATTTAAAACTTTCCTGCAAAGAAAGCTCGAGGTTCAGATGGCTTCATTGTTGAATTCTACCCAATCGTTAATGAAGAAATATATAGATGGCAAAGAAACATCTTCCCATATCATCCTATGAGACTTGCCTTGCCTTGATACCAAAAACCAGATTAGGAAAACTACAGATCAGTATCCTTGGTGAAGACAGATGCAAAAATTGTAAATCAAAATTTAGCAAATCAAAGTCCACAATATATTTTAAAAAGATTATACATCACGCAGAGACATCATTTGGCCAACAAAGGGTTTGTTATCTGTCTTTCTCCTCATTAACAAGATCAAGAGAAGGGAGACAATAAAAGATTTCTGTAAACTAGATTCTAGTTAATTGAGGTTTTTTTTTCATAGACACAGTTAATATGTAATTCAGGCAGACCTGCCCTGCTGCTGCTAAGTCACTTCAGTCGTGTCNCAACTCTTCACATGAGGTGGCCAAAGTACTGGAGTTTCAGCTTTAACATCATTCCTTCCAAAGAAATCCCAGGGCTGATCTCCTTCATAATGGATTGGTTGGATCTCCTTGCAGTCCAGGGAACTCTCAAGAGTCTTCTCCAGCACCACAGTTCAAAAGCATCAATTCTTTGGCGCTCAGCCTTCGTCACAGTCCAACTCTCACATCCATACATGACTACTGGAAAAACCATAGCCTTGACTTACAACTCAAAAAAACCCTGACTTATAAATGGTCAAAGGACTTGATATTAGTGAAAGAAAAGCAGGTTAAACCCAAAGTAGGTAGGAGAAAGGAAATAGTAAAGATCACTGTGGGGACTTCCCTGGTGGCCAGTGGTTAAGAACCCACCTGCCAATGCAGGGGACACGGATTTGATCCCTGGTCTGGGGAGATCCCACCTGCCACGAAACAGTGAGGCCCGTGCTCTAGAGTTCATGCTCTGCAACAAAAGCCACCACAGTGAGAAGCCCTCAAACTGCAACGAAGAGTAGCCCCTGCTCGCGGCAGCTAGGGAAAGCCCAAGCGCAACAGTGAGGGCCCAGTGCAGCCACAAATAAACAAGTTATTAATTTTAAGAGAGACCACTGCAGAGGTCAACGAAAAAGAGAACAGAAAAGCAGTAGACAAAATCCGCTTAACCGAAGGCCAGAGTCTTTGAGCAGATCAGTAACTACTCACACTGAGAAGGAAACAGAAAAAAGACATAAAACCCCAAATCAGGAATGAGAGACGTGGCATCACAGGTTCTGGAGACGTTGGAGGTGCAGTGAAGGAATTTGTGAACAACTTGATGCCAAAGCTTCTGATAGTTTTGATGAAATTAACTCCTTGAATGACACAAGCTGCTCCCTTAAGAAGACAGATGATCTGAATAGCACTGTATCTAGTTTTAAAATTCGATTTGTGATTTAAAACTTTCCTGCAAAGAAAGCTCGAGGTTCAGATGGCTTCATTGTTGAATTCTACCCAATCGTTAATGAAGAAATATATAGATGGCAAAGAAACATCTTCCCATATCATCCTATGAGACTTGCCTTGCCTTGATACCAAAAACCAGATTAGGAAAACTACAGATCAGTATCCTTGGTGAAGACAGATGCAAAAATTGTAAATCAAAATTTAGCAAATCAAAGTCCACAATATATTTTAAAAAGATTATACATCACGCAGAGACATCATTTGGCCAACAAAGGGTTTGTTATCTGTCTTTCTCCTCATTAACAAGATCAAGAGAAGGGAGACAATAAAAGATTTCTGTAAACTAGATTCTAGTTAATTGAGGTTTTTTTTTCATAGACACAGTTAATATGTAATTCAGGCAGACCTGCCCTGCTGCTGCTAAGTCACTTCAGTCGTGTCTGACTCTGTGTGACCCCATAGACGGCAGCCCACCAGGCTCCCCCGTCCCTGGGATTCTCCAGGCAAGAACACTGGAGTGGGTTGCCATTTCCTTCTCCAATGCATGAAAGTGAGACCTTCCCTAGTTACAGCTGATAAACTTTTATTTATAGCACTGCTAGGGGACTCCAAGGACACAATGTCACTGAATTTGGAAAATCCTTGTATGTCGGTACAGATGAAGGAAGTACAGATTTGGGGACACAGAGAGCTTCACTGTATGTACTAGCTCTCCTGGTCCCAAGAAGAAACATGTGTGAGTAAAAAGCGGATCAGGGATTAGCAGAGTTTTATTTCTGTAGCCCTTCCCTCCCCCCGCCCAACATCTGTGCTAGTTCTCCTCCTTTCCAGCCTCAAAACTTGTGCTGTTCTAGCTGCAGTGATGTCATCCCAGTTCACTGCCTCTCTTCCTGTACCTGTATCCTCTCTTGTTCCCATCTCCCACTTCCAGCTCACAGTTGAAAAAGAGGTGGGTTAGCTTCCTCTTCCATCCAAAGATGACTCACGTCACTCAGTTCAGTTCAGTTGCTCAGTTATGTCCGACTCTTTGCGACCCCATGGACTGTAACACACCAGGCTTTCCTGTCCATCACCAGCTCCCAGAGCCTGCTCAAATTGATGTCCATCGAGTCAGTGATGCCATTCAGCCATCTCATCCTCTGTCGTCCCCTTCTCCTCCTGCCTTCAATCTTTCCCAGCATCAGCCTCTTTTCCAGTCAGTTCTTCGCATCAGGTGCCCAAAGTATTAGAGCTTCAGCATCACTCCTTCCAATGAATATTCAGGGTTGATTTCCTTTAGGATTCACTGGTTGGATCTCCTTGCAGTCCAATGGACTCTCAAGAGTCTTCTCCAGCACCACAGTTCAAAAACATCAGTTCTTTGGCGCTCAGCTTTCTTTATGGTCCAACTCTTACATCCATACACGACTACTGGAAAAGTTCATAGTTTTGACTAGACAGACTTTGTTGGCAAAGTAATGTCTCAGCTTTTTAATATGGTTTCTAGGTTGGTCATAGCTTTTCTTCCAAGGAGCAAGGGTCTTTCAGTTTCTTGGCCGCAGTCACCATCTGTAGTGATTTTGGAGCCCCCCAACATAAAGTCTGTCACTGTTTCCATTGTTTCCCCACCTATTTGCCATGAAATGATGGGACCAGATGCCATAATCTTAGTTTTTTGAATGTTGAGGTTTAAGCCAGCTTTTTTGCTCTCTTCTTTTACTTTCATCAAGAGGCTGTTTACTTCCTCTTCTCTTTTCTGCCATAAGGATGGTGTCTTCTGCATATCTGAGGTTATTGATATTTCCCCCAGCAACCTTGATTTCAGCTTGTGCTTCATCCAGCCTGGCATTTCACATGATGTATGCTGCATATAAGTTAAATGAACAAGGTGACAATATACAGCCTTGACACTCCTTTTCCTATTTGGAACCAGTCTGTTGTTCCATGTCCAGTTCTAACTGTTGCTTCTTGACCTGCATACAGATTTCTCAGGAGGCAGGTAAGGTGGTCTGGCATTTCCATCTTTTGAAGAATTTTCCACAGTTTGTTGTGATCCACACAGTCAAAGGCTTTGACATAGTCAATAAAGCAGAAGTAGATGTTTTTCTGGAACTCTGTTGCTTTTTCTATGACCCAACGGATGTTGGCAATATGATCTCTGGTTCTTCTGCCTTTTCTGAATCCAGTTTGAACATCTGTACTGTTGAAGTGTGACTTGGAGTACATTGAGCATTACTTTCCTAGCATGTGAGGTGAATGCAACTGTGCAGTAGTTTGAACATTCTTTGGCATTGCCTTTCTTTGGGATTGGAATGAAAACTGACCTTTTCCAGTCCTGTGGCCACTGCTGAGTTTTCCAGATTTGCTGGCATATTGAGTAGCAGTGCTTTCACAGCATCATCGTTTAGGATTTGAAATAGCTCAACTGGAATTCCATCACCTCCACTAGCTTTGTTCGTAGTGATGCCTCCTAAGGCCCACTTGACTTCGCATTCCAGGATGTCTGGCTCTAGGTCAGTGATCGCACCATCATGGTTATCTGGGTCATGAAGATCTTTTTTGTATAGTTCTTCCGTGTACTGTTGCCACCTCTTCTTGATATCTTCTGCTTCTGTTAAGTCCATACTGCTTCTGTCCTTTATCGGGCCCATCTTTGCATGAAATGTTCCCTTGGCATCTCTAATTTTCTTGAAGAGATCTCTAGTCTTTCCCATTCTATTGTTTTCCTCTATTTCTTTGCATTGATCACTGAGGAAGGCTTTATCTCTCCTTGCTATTCTTTGGAACTCTGCATTCAGATGGGTATATCTTTCCTTTTCTTCTTTGCCTTTAGCTTCTCTTCTTTTCTCAGCTATTTGTAAGGCCTCCTCAAACAACCATTTTGTCTTTTTGCATTTCTTTTTCTTGGGGATGGTCTTGATCACTCCCTCCTATACAGTGTCACAAAGCTCTGTCCATAGTTCTTCAGGCACTTTGTCTATCAGATCTAACCCCTTGATCTGTTTGTCACTTCCACTGTATAATCGTAAGGGATTTGATTTAAGTCATACCTGAATGGTCTAGTGGTTTTCCCTACTTTCTTCAATTTAAGTCTGAATTTTGCAATAAGGAGTTCATGATCTGAGCCACAGTCAGCTCCCGGTCTTGTTTTTGCTAACTGTATAGAGCTTCTCCATCTTCGGCTGCAAAGAATATACTTAATCTGATTTCTGTATTGACCATCTGGTAATCGTCACCCAGATCAGAATGTGATCACATGGGCCAGATGATCTACTGTTCAAAACCTGCTTTCTTAATGGTCCATCGCTGAAGGCAGAGCAGCCCTTGGTCTGGTCCTGTGAGGATCTGGGGCATACACACCTCCTTTGCCAGGAGTTTGTTTGTGTCCTGCCTTAATCCTAGTTTTCATGTTAATAAAATGTATTTTTATCATAATTTTTTTTAAAGTTAATAGTAAATAGAGTTCCCATATGTCCCACACCCAATTTCTCCTCTTGTTAATACCTTACATCAACATGATACAGCTTGGTAAGAAAATGGTGACCTCCTAGATGAATTAAGTCAAGCACTCGCCAGAGCTGCCACTGGACAGTGTCCCCATCTCCATAGTGAGCCACATCCGCCGCCTGCCTCCTCAGAGGACCCTCCAACATTAGCAAGAAGGAAGGGATCATCTGCAGTCCCCTGCCATGGATTTTCTGGGACAAAGAGTTTTTTCGTAAAATAGAATTGTTGTTCAGAATGGCCTCTTCTTAGCTGTCTTCCTGGTTAAATGAAGTGGCTGCTTTTCAGAAGCCCTGGGAGTGGGTTTTACTCTGGGAGGAGAGTCAGATCCACCCTCTTGGGGTCCCTGGAGAACTGTGGGCCAGCAAAGCAGAGACCTCACCCATGTCCCAGGAGCTGAGTCTGCCTGTCCTGACGCTAGTTCAGCCCTAAGACCACCTGGGAGGAGGCCAGGCCCTGCTAGACATGCTCGCTGATGACAGGTCAGGTTCAGCTGGGTTGTCTCTGTCGGTCAGGAGGGAGGCAGTTGTTTAGATACCCGTAGTTGCCAAGAGTGAAGTGAAAAGCTGAAGGAGGGACATAGGAGGCTGTCGCCTGCCCTCCTCATGCAGGCAGCTCGGCCCTGCACAGGCAGATTGGACCGTGTGCTGCTGGGGAGGTGACAGATCGCCCTTTTGCAGGATGAATGGGTGCAATGACTCAGGCTGCAAGGGACTTCCCAATGCATCAGTCTGTCACCAAGGGCAATTCAGAGACTAGAGGGCTGCGTGATTAATTGTCAGGCTGCATTAATCACCATCTCTACAGTGGTGATTTCA
>SJYX01004251.1:326238-387091 GCA_006410675.1 Oreotragus oreotragus | reverse complement strand
GTGGGGGTGGGCGGGGGGGGCCAAGGCTGGTCAGCCAGAAAGCAGAGCCCACATGGCCAAGTCTCAAAAGTTTTATAAAAGGGCAATCATAGTTTGTGTGGAGCCTGAAATCAAAGCTGGGTTGATTGGCCCAGAAAGCACCAGCTCAGGCACCTTTCTTGCCCAGTACTCCTGGGCATGTTCTTTGCACCTGGCAGTGACCTGGGTTCCAGGGTCAGGGACAGGCCGGACCTTGGCAGCACTGATCCAGGGAGGTTTTTTCCCTCGTTGTTTCATGGGGCAGCAGCTAGTGGATGTGACGGGCACACGGTTAGGAACTGGCCTACTTCTTGGTGCACGTATCAGTTCATTTATGCAGTCAGCAAACACTGGGCCTCTGGTAGAAAGGCTGCATTGTGGGTCCTTGTCCTCACAGATCTGGAAGTCTAGCAGAGAAGGTAGAAGGTGCAAAGAGCTAACCCAAAGGCAGTGACTCAAATTGGGATCAAAGAGGAAGGCAGGAGGCATGGCTGGGGAGGGAGGGCACTCTGCCTCCAGTGGAAGGTGAGGGTGCTGTGAGCAGAGATGCGCACACACGAAGGCAGTAACAGCAAAGACAATCCAGTGTGCAAGAGCTCCTGTCTAGGGGACGAGGCTCTTGGGGTGGGCTTCTTCAGAAACACTGCTCAGTCCTGCAACCCCTGAGTCTGGCACCAGGCAGGGGACCTTGTATGATGTGGCTCAGTGTGACCCTGAGGGATGGTGGTTTTAGGGCCTGGCAGGGATGATATTATTACTAGATCTATGCTACAGAAATAATATCAGACGGTTCAAATGAGTCCTAGGAATCGCAGCTGAGTTCTGGGTAATGGGGTGCAGCCCAGCAACAAGGTCCCTCCAGCGTGGAGGCAGCTCATTAGGCCTTGACCAAAATCAGCCCAGAGCAGAGCTAAAGGTCCCGGGGCTGGTGTGTGGGTGCACAGGAACTGACTGACTCTCTGATAGGCTTGAGCAGGTAGAGAATTGAATGGCGAGGTTGTTAGCCAACACTGTCTCTATCGGTTAATACAGTTAGACAAGAGAAAGAGACTAAAGACGTAAAAATTATAAAGGTAGAAGCAAAACCATTAGAGTTTGCAAATGATATGATTATGTGCCTAGAAAGCCCAATGGAGTAAATTAAATAGAACTAATGAGAGAACTTAGTGAGGTTAAAGACTTTAATACACAGAAATCAAAAGAAGCAACCAGTTAGAAGATAAATGCAAGGAAAAAAGATATATGCACCCCATTTATAAAAGAATCATAAAACTGGAAATAAACTTGACCTGAAACATGAAAATCCTCTGTGAAGAAACCTTTAAGCATTCCTGGAAGTTCCCTGGCAGTCCAGTGGTTAGGGTGCCAAGCTTGCCCTGCAGAAGGCATGGGTTTGATCACTACTCAGAGAACTAAGATTCTGCATGCCACCCACAAAGAGCAGCCAAAAAAAAAAAATCCTGAAGAACACAAGAATCAACTTGAACAAGTGAAAGCATCCCTGTTCACTTATAGAAGGATTCATCATCATAAATATATCGGTGTTCCCTGAATTAATTTAAACTTTAATATAATCCCTCCAAAATCACCAGCAGGCTTTTTTATCTGAAACTAGACATTTTCTAAACCTCCTATGGAGAAATAAATGGAAATAGCCAGGGAAATTATGTGTAGGAAGAATGACGACAGGGAATCAATCCTACATATCTCAAAACTAACTCTGAAGGTTCAGTCATAAAGATCATTGTGGAGCTGGATTATGGACCAACTAGCCTTCTTAATATATAAAGAGCTCCGTGAAGTCAAGAAGAACACTAACAATCTAATGGTCAGTGTACACAAACCAGCAGTTCACAGAAAGCAGAATACAAATGGCCCTTGTGTGAAGTCACTCAGTCATGTCCGACTCTTTGCGACCCTGTGGACTGTAGCCCACCAGGCTCCTCTGTCCATGGGATTCTCCAGGCAAGAATACTGGAGTGGGTTGCCATTTCCTTCTCCAGGGGATCTTCCCAACCCAGAGATCGAACCCAGGTCTCCTGCTTTGCAGGCAGATGCTTTATCCTCTGAGCCACCAGGGAAGATTTATGAAAATGCTCAATCTTTTTCCTAATAAGTGCACAGTAATACTACACTGAAATACCACTTTTCACTTCTCAGATTGGCAAAAATTCAAGTATTTTACAATGTGCTCTGTTGTGAAAATACAAAATGGTAATATCTGTCAAAATTAGAAATGCATTTACCCTTTGATCTAGCAGTGTCACATTTGGGAGCACAATTTAACAGCTTTATCTGCAGATATATGAAATAGCATGTAGAAGTTTATTCATGGCAGTAGTGTGTGTAATCACAAGGGGCATTTTGACCCAGATGTCACATTTTCTATGTTAAAATATGATATACTGACTCCCTGTACCCCTTACAGGGACAGGAGATGGAAAAAAGCTTCTCATTCTATACCTTTTGGTGGCATATTGAGTTTTGACCCTTTAAATACACATGGACCACAGCCTTGTGTAACTCAATGAAACTGTGAGCCATGCCGTGTAGGGCCACCCAAGACCTACAGGCAGTGGTGGAGAGGTCTGACAGACTGTGGTCCACTGGAGAAGGGAATGGCAAACCACTTCAGTATTCTTGCCGTGAGAACCCCATGAACAGTATGAAAAGGCAAAAAGATAGGACACTGAAAGAGGAACTCCCCAGGTCGGTAGGTACCCAGTATGCTACTGGAGATCAGTGGAGAAATAACTCCAGAAAGAATGAAGAGACAGAGCTAAACAAACACCACCCAGCTGTGGGTGTGACTGGTGACAGAAGTAAAGTCCAATCCTATAAAGAACAATATTGCATAGGAACCTGAAATGTGAGGTCCATGAATCAAAGTAAATTGGAAGTGGTCAAACAGGAGATGGCAAGAGTGAACATCGATGTTTTACGAATCAGTGAACTAAAATGGAATGGAATGGGTGAATTAAACTCAGATGACCATTATATTTACTACTGTGGGCCAGAATCCCTTAGAAGAAATGGAATAACCCTCAGAGTCAACAAAAAGAGTCTGAAATGCAGTACTTGGATGCAATCTCAAAAATGACAGAATGATCTCTGTTCATTTCCAAGGCAAACCATTCAATATCACATTAACCCAAGTCTATGCCCCAACCAGAAGCTGAAGTTGAACCATGCTATGAAGATCTACAAGACCTTTTAGAGCTAACACCTAAAAAAGATGCCCTTTTCATTATAGGGGACTGGAATGCAAAAGTAGGTAGTCAGGAGATACCTGGAATAACAGGCAAATTTGGCCCAGGAGTACAGAATGAAGCAGGGCAAAGGCTAATAGACTTTTGTCAAGAGAACACACTGGTCATACCAAGTACCGTCTTCCATCAACACAAGAGAAGATTCTACACATGGACCTCACCAGATCAATACCAAAATCTGATTGATTATATTCTTTGCAGCCAAAGATGGAGAAGCTCTATACCGTCAGCAAAAACAAGACTGGGAGCTGACTGTGGCTCAGATCATGAACTCCTTATTGCAAAATTCAGACTTAAATTGAAGAAAGTAGGGAAAACCACTAGACCATTCAGGTATGACTTAAATCAAATCCCTTACGATTATACAGTGGAAGTGACAAACAGATCAAGGGGTTAGATCTGATAGACAAAGTGCCTGAAGAACTATGGACAGAGCTTTGTGACACTGTATAGGAGGGAGTGATCAAGACCATCCCCAAGAAAAAGAAATGCANCTTTGCAGGCAGATGCTTTATCCTCTGAGCCACCAGGGAAGATTTATGAAAATGCTCAATCTTTTTCCTAATAAGTGCACAGTAATACTACACTGAAATACCACTTTTCACTTCTCAGATTGGCAAAAATTCAAGTATTTTACAATGTGCTCTGTTGTGAAAATACAAAATGGTAATATCTGTCAAAATTAGAAATGCATTTACCCTTTGATCTAGCAGTGTCACATTTGGGAGCACAATTTAACAGCTTTATCTGCAGATATATGAAATAGCATGTAGAAGTTTATTCATGGCAGTAGTGTGTGTAATCACAAGGGGCATTTTGACCCAGATGTCACATTTTCTATGTTAAAATATGATATACTGACTCCCTGTACCCCTTACAGGGACAGGAGATGGAAAAAAGCTTCTCATTCTATACCTTTTGGTGGCATATTGAGTTTTGACCCTTTAAATACACATGGACCACAGCCTTGTGTAACTCAATGAAACTGTGAGCCATGCCGTGTAGGGCCACCCAAGACCTACAGGCAGTGGTGGAGAGGTCTGACAGACTGTGGTCCACTGGAGAAGGGAATGGCAAACCACTTCAGTATTCTTGCCGTGAGAACCCCATGAACAGTATGAAAAGGCAAAAAGATAGGACACTGAAAGAGGAACTCCCCAGGTCGGTAGGTACCCAGTATGCTACTGGAGATCAGTGGAGAAATAACTCCAGAAAGAATGAAGAGACAGAGCTAAACAAACACCACCCAGCTGTGGGTGTGACTGGTGACAGAAGTAAAGTCCAATCCTATAAAGAACAATATTGCATAGGAACCTGAAATGTGAGGTCCATGAATCAAAGTAAATTGGAAGTGGTCAAACAGGAGATGGCAAGAGTGAACATCGATGTTTTACGAATCAGTGAACTAAAATGGAATGGAATGGGTGAATTAAACTCAGATGACCATTATATTTACTACTGTGGGCCAGAATCCCTTAGAAGAAATGGAATAACCCTCAGAGTCAACAAAAAGAGTCTGAAATGCAGTACTTGGATGCAATCTCAAAAATGACAGAATGATCTCTGTTCATTTCCAAGGCAAACCATTCAATATCACATTAACCCAAGTCTATGCCCCAACCAGAAGCTGAAGTTGAACCATGCTATGAAGATCTACAAGACCTTTTAGAGCTAACACCTAAAAAAGATGCCCTTTTCATTATAGGGGACTGGAATGCAAAAGTAGGTAGTCAGGAGATACCTGGAATAACAGGCAAATTTGGCCCAGGAGTACAGAATGAAGCAGGGCAAAGGCTAATAGACTTTTGTCAAGAGAACACACTGGTCATACCAAGTACCGTCTTCCATCAACACAAGAGAAGATTCTACACATGGACCTCACCAGATCAATACCAAAATCTGATTGATTATATTCTTTGCAGCCAAAGATGGAGAAGCTCTATACCGTCAGCAAAAACAAGACTGGGAGCTGACTGTGGCTCAGATCATGAACTCCTTATTGCAAAATTCAGACTTAAATTGAAGAAAGTAGGGAAAACCACTAGACCATTCAGGTATGACTTAAATCAAATCCCTTACGATTATACAGTGGAAGTGACAAACAGATCAAGGGGTTAGATCTGATAGACAAAGTGCCTGAAGAACTATGGACAGAGCTTTGTGACACTGTATAGGAGGGAGTGATCAAGACCATCCCCAAGAAAAAGAAATGCAAAAAGACAAAATGGTTGTTTGAGGAGGCCTTACAAATAGCTGAGAAAAGAAGAGAAGCTAAAGGCAAAGAAGAAAAGGAAAGATATACCCATCTGAATGCAGAGTTCCAAAGAATAGCAAGGAGAGATAAAGCCTTCCTCAGTGATCAATGCAAAGAAATAGAGGAAAACAATAGAATGGGAAAGACTAGAGATCTCTTCAAGAAAATTAGAGATGCCAAGGGAACATTTCATGCAAAGATGGGCCCGATAAAGGACAGAAGCAGTATGGACTTAACAGAAGCAGAAGATATCAAGAAGAGGTGGCAACAGTACACGGAAGAACTATACAAAAAAGATCTTCATGACCCAGATAACCATGATGGTGCGATCACTGACCTAGAGCCAGACATCCTGGAATGCGAAGTCAAGTGGGCCTTAGGAGGCATCACTACGAACAAAGCTAGTGGAGGTGATGGAATTCCAGTTGAGCTATTTCAAATCCTAAACGATGATGCTGTGAAAGCACTGCTACTCAATATGCCAGCAAATTTGGAAAACTCAGCAGTGGCCACAGGACTGGAAAAGGTCAGTTTTCATTCCAATCCCAAAGAAAGGCAATGCCAAAGAATGTTCAAACTACTGCACAGTTGCATTCACCTCACATGCTAGGAAAGTAATGCTCAATGTACTCCAAGTCACACTTCAACAGTACAGATGTTCAAACTGGATTCAGAAAAGGCAGAAGAACCAGAGATCATATTGCCAACATCCGTTGGGTCATAGAAAAAGCAACAGAGTTCCAGAAAAACATCTACTTCTGCTTTATTGACTATGTCAAAGCCTTTGACTGTGTGGATCACAACAAACTATGGAAAAATTCTTCAAAAGATGGAAATACCAGACCACCTTACCTGCCTCCTGAGAAATCTGTATGCAGGTCAAGAAGCAACAGTTAAAACTGGAATGGAACACTGGACTGGTTCCAAATCAGAAAAGGAGCACATCAAGACTATATATTGTCACCCTGTTTATTTAGCTTACATGCAGAATACATCATGCAAAATGCTGAGCTTGATGAAGCACAAGCTGAAATCAAGGTTGCCGGGAGAAATATCAATAACATCAAATATGCAGATGACACCACCCTTATGGCAGAAAGTGAAGAACTACAGAGCCTCTTGATGAAAGTGAAAGAGGAGAGTGAAAAAGTTGGCTTAAAACTCAACATTCAGAAAACTAAGATCATGCCATCTGGTCCCATCACTTCATGGCAAATAGATGGGAAAACAATGGAAACAGTGACAGACTTTATTTTGGGGGGCTCCAAAATCACTGCAGATGGTGACTGCCGCCATGAAATTGAAAGACACTTGCTTCTTGGAAGAAAAGCTATGACCAACCTAGACAGCATATTAAAAAGCTGAGACATAACTTTGCCAACAAAGGTCTGTCTAGTCAAAGCTGTGGTTTTTCCAGTGGTCACGTATGGGTGTGAGAGTTGGACTATAAAGAAAGCTGAGCACCAAAGAATTGATGCTGAGCTCCAAGAATTGCTTTTGAACTATGGTGTTGGAGAAGACTCTTGAGAGTCCCTTGGACTGCAAGGACATCTAACCAGTCAATCCTAAAGGAAACCAACCCTGAATATTCATTGGAAGGACTGATCCTGAAGCTGAAAATCCAATACTTTGGGCACCTGATGTGAAGAACTGACTCATTGGAAAAGACCCTGATGCTGGGAAAGATTGAAGGTGGAAGAAGGGGACAGCAGAGGATAAGATGGTTGGATGGCATCACCGACTTGATGGACATGACTTTGAGTAAGCTCCAGGAGTTGGTGATGGACAGGGAAGCCTGGCGTGCTGCAGTCCAAGGGATCACAAAGAGCCAGACACAACTGAGTGACTGATCTGTAATACATGCACAATTTTTTGTTTTGTGTTTAGCACACCACGTGGCTTGGAAGAGCTTAGTTCCCCAACTAGGCATTGAATCCAGGGCCACGGCAGTGAAAACACTGAGTCCTAACCTCTGGATTTTCCAGGAAATCCCTACATTTATAAATTTTAGAACACATACAGAAAAGTGGATCAGAGGCATAAAAGCATTCATGTATGTGTGATTTTCCCACTGATAACAGTTATTTCAACATTCTTGGTGTCTCTTCATTCACAAGAGCATCTGACATGAGAACATTTAAAGTAATAAACCATTTGTTGGAAAAGTTGTATATGTATATAAATATCTTACTGAACTTAGCAAGTGGGAAGGCCACTGTGCCAGGCCTTTGAGTTGTGCAGAAGGACATTCGTCTTTGACCGCCTGGGAGGGACTGTGCCCCTGGGTTTGAAGAACAGTGAGCTCTTGTTTGCAGTGAGCAGAACCCCCACTCTGGAATCATTTTCTCAAGCACCACTAGTTGTATGGCCACAAGCTGTTTTTAAGACTCTCGGTGTATAAACAGTTCAACGTGGTCCTGCATTTGTCTGGGGACGATTCTAATGTTCTGGTGGCAGGGGGTCAGGGCTCAGTCCAGTGCTTCTGTCTCTTGTGTGAACCCAGCTCACCTCTCCAGCATCCTTTCCTCATCCCAGGGAGTGAATTCTGCAACCCGAGGGCAGGAAACAGGACCCCCCCACCCCCGCCGTGATTTTCTCCGTATTCACATCAGAACACGAGTGGCTGTGTCCACTGGTGACACTGCTCAGAACTATCCTGCTGGTTGGGCCTCATTTGATGCATCGTGTCTGGTGGTCTGTTGATCTGTGCTGTTTGTGTCTTCCTGCTCCCCAGGAGACAGACATTATAATCTGCATTAAGGAGAATGAAGGTGGGGCTTCCCCCACAGCATTCTTTGCCAGAATATTCTGAATATTCTGAGGGGGCGCACCCTGTGAACTCACCCTCGCAGAAGCCAGAGTCTGTGGTCTCTGGGCTCGTCCTGGTCTCCGCTGCCTCCTGAAATCAGTTTGCAGACTGCATCTTCAGCCGCGGTGAACTGTGTACTTGCTTCCTCTTCTCTGTTTGCTTTTCTTCTCTCCCTCCCCTCCCTCCCTTTTTCTCATGTTAAAAATATAATTCCCTGATACAGTGATCACGAAGGTGGTTTTCCCAGTGCAAGGCTTATCCATTGCATTCCGAATGTGCTGACCCCTGTGGTTTTCCTAAATGTGGGAAAGTCGACTGCCTAATTTGGTAGTGGGGCCTTTTCCCTACTAAGAAGGGGAAAAACTACATACATACATACATGTGTGTGCAATGGCGGGGTGGGGGCGCTTGCTTAGGAAAAAACCATTTCATATTCATGCTCTCCCTCATCTCCACCCTCTTTCTGTGCTGGCCTTAATATGTCAAACCTGTAGCTTGATCTGGGAGAAAACAGAGAGACATGAGAGAGGGCCCTTGAAAAGCAGCTGTGTGGGGGAGTGTGGGCCACTGGAGCCCTGCGTGTCTCAGGGGAGCTTCCCACCAGCCTATGTGTGCAACGTGTCTGTTGCCTGCATTTCTGGGCCTTTGTAGTTTCAAGGACTGTTTTCTCTTTTAAGAAGGCACTTGGCCAAGTCAGGAGGGAGAGTGGGCAGCTGGTGACCACTGTCTCAGCATCCTGAGAAGTCAGCGCCCTGCAGATCCCCGGCTCTCCGGCCCCAGCAGTAGATACAGAGAGGGCTGGAATGTCTGATGGGGTGATTCTAAGCCAGTTCTAAAAGGACAGTTGCTGAGCTCTGAGAGTGAGGGTGGACATGACCCGAAAACATTATTGTTCCCACCTGCATGGCAGCCTCTTCCAGACAGGTCTTTCTACATGAACGAGACCATCGCCGTTTCCTATATCGCTTCACCTACTCACACATGTGCCTCAGCTTCCGAATTAGCAGATATGACTTAGGGACACGTCATCACTCTGTGATGAGATATGTTTTATGAGCGTCGCTATAAATGTGTGGACCTGGGTTTGACTGTGGCACCTCTGGTTTAAAAACAAAGGAGAGTGGCTTTGTTTTCTGGTGCCAGCGCCTTAACCCTGTCCCCAGACGCAGGCACTGTGCTGCAGGCGCCGTCTGAGTGCGCCCTCCCGGCCCCTTCTGGATGAGCCTCTGCAGACAACATCTTGCTGACACCTTTTAGCTCATTTATCCAAGCCTTCATTCAAAGCGAGGCATCCCTTATGGGAATGACTTGAAAGCTGCATGCTTAATTGGCTTCCCTGGCTCTTGGGGAATATTATCCTGCGAACCTGAGCTCCTTGCATCCCTGCTCCCTGACCACCCCCTCTGTCTCGCTCAGTCTGAACTTAAACAGCTGAGTCCAGTCACCACCTTATTAGTTTATTGATGTGAGGAAAAACACCTCATTATCAGAGCACCCTGAGAAGTAGGCCAGCGTGGGAGAGAGGAGGTCAGGGCTCCAGGCTGCAGTAAAAAGCAGATTCTGTCTGCAAAATCACCCTGCCCCTGAGAGAGTTTCACACTGGGCGTGCCCTCAAGCCAGCAGTGCCCTGCAGAGTTAGGAAGGTTTTGCAGTGTGTAACTTTTCTCCTTCTATTCTCAGAAACTCAGATCTTAAAGTTCCAGCCCTCGCTACTTCTTGAATGGCCTTTAACCCCTAGAGTGGAGCGTGCTGGGAGCTGATGGAATTCAACATCTCCCTATGAACACGTTACCCTAAATCACCAAGAGGTTTTTCTGGGTATTGATCCAGGAAGCTCAGTGAGCAGTATGACCACATTCTGTGGGTTGCTTTCCAAGAACTAGAGCATCCATGATTTATGAGTCACACTCCCGTGTTCAGATTGCACTTCCATGTGTCAGATGTTTCATCTGATTCCACCAGTTGAGCAAAGATTTCTCAAATGTCACTGGGGTCCCACAGCTGCAAGAGGGAGAACCTGGGCATGAAGCCTGTTTCTTTGCCTCTCTTTCTCTTACTGGGCACCTCCCTGGATGTCCATTCCTGAATGTCTGAGGCACAATTGTTTAAGTCCCTTGAAGAGCCAGCACCTGCAGAAATGTCCCCCAAGTCAGCCAGCCTGTTATAGAAGCAGGGTTTCTGATGACCCCACTGCCTCAGGGCCAGTTCCTTTCCCTAAGATTTAGATTCCTTGCTTCTTGATACCACCTGGAGCCCCTTCTGCTCACATGCCTGTTTCCCTGTCTCCCAACTCATCCTTCATGTTCCAGATCACCTCCCCCTCCACCTTGTGGCCATGGGCTCCCACCCAGTTAGTGCATGACTTTTGATCTAGGAGTTCATCCTGGCTCGCCTCCTCCTGGTAGCTCCGCTGTGTGTCTCCGAGGTGCCTTGATGCAGTGTACCTCAAATCCAACTCTTTGCCCTCTCAGTCTCTGATGACATGGCCCCCACCTCTCCCACCTCTTCAGTGGTCTTGCCAAGCAGTCAGATTTCCCGGCTTCTCCCACCCAGATCCCTCTAGAACAATCTCAAGTCTCCAGGGTCCTCCCCACCATCTCTGACCCTGCAGCACATGGTCACCACCCCCAGTCCGGCATTCCAGCTCACCCTCCACTGCAGCTGCCAGAGTGATTCTTCAACCTGCAGTTCAACAGTCTTCCCCCTCGCATTCCTAGTGCCCTCTGGTGTCTTCAAGACCCCATACATGAAGCAGTCAAAGCTCTCTGCCTCCTGCCTTCCTGGCCCCATATCCCAGCAGGATTCCCACCTGTTTTCCCACCCTCCATCCCCACTCTCACTTCTGCCCTTCCTTAATGGATGACCCCAGCTCTCCACCCCTCCCAGAGCCTCCCAAGCCCAGCATCTCATCATGAGCCAGAGCTGCTCATTTGTCTCCCTGGGACTGTGAGCAGGGTGTGGGTGTCTGTGTCCAGGACTGAGCCAGTGCTTGACATCTAGTGGGGCTTGAAAACCATGCTAACACATGACGCGACGGTGCCTACACATGCCACGTGCCCTGAGGTGGTGGCAAGAGCTGCACACCTGGCAGCCCACTTAGCCCTGAAATCAAACTTTCCACTTGGAGCTGCTCCTTTGGAGACAGGCGTCTGGGAAGCACCTGTTGGAATATAACCATGGGATGCAAATAATTCATAATTATAGTGTTTACATAGATTTTGTCAGTCTAAGCAAAGGTGTATGACAAGCTCTGGCAGGGGCTGGGGTCTGCAGAAACTGAGTGGTTTCAGGAGTTGGGCACGTCCCCGCTCAGAAGTGGGAGGAGAGGCACATGGGCCCTGGGCTAACTCAGGAGAGAGGACAGGTATGGGAGCTGCGAGACGCAGACAGCCTCCAAAGGAGCCAGCCCAGCAGCCAGGGTACCGGCACCCAGCAGGTACCCAGAAGGTGCTTGTGAGAATGCCTCAGAGCCGCTGTGCTTCTGAGAGTGTGTGTGATGCCAGCCCTTTCCCCACAGCCAAGGGAAAATGCATTTGTACACAGCCGTTCCAGCTTTTTTTTCAGATGAAAATTGGACTTGAGAGGTGAAAATGATGAAGACATAAAATATTCATCGCACATTTGTTTGTTCACACATTCCAAGAAGAAAAAGAGCCCCTTCCTGGGAATTGCACTCACTGTTTCTCCTGTGTCTCTCCCCGCAGTCATGCCAAGCTGACCTGGTGAAGGACAATGGCCACAAGTACTTCCTCTCGGTCTTGGCAGACCCATACATGCCAGTAAGGACCAGCATGTTACACTCTGGTGACACGTTTCCTGGGGGCTCTGGGCAAGGTTGCTCCACACAGAGGGACCTGTGGTGGGAGTGGGGGCCCACTTACACTCCCAGCTCTGCCTCACTCGGACGATACCCTTTGCTTCCTGGCTGCTTTCTTAAAGTAAGTCACAGTGAACCTTGATACACAAGCTGGTTTGGTTTTGTTTACTTGAGTCCTTTTTCCGGGCACTTCTTTGCAGTGAAGTAGAATCCACTGTGCCTTGTACCCTGTCAACCAAGTTAGATCAATGAGTACTTGTACATCCATAGTATTGGCAGTTCCTTTGGCCGGTGCAGGATCTGGACCTAAGGGGAGGCTAACGCGCTTTATCAATCAGGAAGGGAGTTGGGGTGGTGGAGGTGGTGGAAAAATTGAAAGTTGAAATTTGAAATATATTTTACTGTATTAAGTTGTTTAAAAGTTAGTAATCCATGAATAGCATATAAAATAATTCCCAATAAATATTTTTAAATTAATATTTATATTCTCTCCCTCTAGCTCCTAGCTTAGTAAAGAGAATAAAATAAACACCTTAAGTATCAATAATTACTCAGTATAACTTAATTTTATCAGAATGGTTAATGAAATCTAACAGCTCATTCACACAGTCATAGGTGCCTCTAGTAACTTTTGGGTGTAGTTTTACCCTCTCATTGGTTTTCTAAACTAAATGACAATTAAAAAAAAAATTTTCTAAAGTCCAGGAAACATTAAAAACAGGATTGTGATAAAAGGTAAGCAAAACTGGTGTGTTCCAGTTGAAGTGTGGTATTTAAACGTCATCAAAAGTTGTTACACTTAGACTTTATGTGAGCATTGGAGATAATGCAGCGTGAGTAAGACAGAGGCCAAACGACTGAGAGACGTCTGAGCTGACAGACGTGCAGCAAAGTGATGGACAAAGTCGGCACCAGTGGGCCCCACTTCAGCTACAAACACGCTGAAGTTTTGAGGAGCTAGCCAGATTGAAAGAAAGGAAATTAAATCTACAAATGCCAACACCTGAAGTCAGAGGAGGGGCACAGTGGGTCATGGGTGAACCTCACAGTGACTCTGGAGCTCCACACGTGTGCAGCCCCAAGTCTGCACAAAAAAACACAGGCCTGTGGAGCAAGCCGCCCACTCACTGGACGAGGACAAGAAGAGCTAATCCAGTCCATCCACGTCTGGGCAGAAAGTCAGGAAAAGCCTCTGTGAGAAATGGAAATTCCCCATGTGGGAGGAGCCACCTGCCAAGTGAGGAACATGAAATCTCCAGGGCCTGCCTGGAAGCGACGAAGGCTGAACCTTTTCTGCAGGGCACCTTTCTGTGTACCTTCACAGCCAGGGTACCAAGACTCATGCCAGGAGCACCACTCAGCTCCTAACCCAGGTTCAAGTGACGTAAACAGAGCTGGCACAAAGGAGGGTTGGCTCCCAGAGAACTGAAACTAATAGAGTTGTCTGGAAAAAGAGTGAAGAGCATTACAAATAAGTATGTTTAAGACAACTGAATAAACAATTTGTTTTAATTGTGTCCAAAAATAAACCCTGATGCTTTTTCCCTCAGAAGTACGTTCTCGCCTGTTGTAAGAGATCAGTGTATTCTGTCCTTTTTACTCCTTCTCAAAAGATGACCAAATAGGGTCTTTTAATAAATAGGCAGATTTTGGAGGGGGGAAAAAAGAACCTGTAATGGAATATGGTCATTAGAAGCTCCATAGACGAATTAAACAGCAGAATTGACACAACCAGTAAAGAAGTCTGTGGAGAGTTCATGTGGGCGGAAGCAAAGAGGAGATATGACGGAGGTTCTGAGAGGGGCTGAGCAGGCTAGCTGCATTCGACAAAGGCCAGAGGGAGACGAGGGGACGCACAGTTTAGTGGAGAACTTTCCAGAATTGAAGAAGAAATGAGTTTTCAGGCTTATAAAGCACAATGAGTCTTGAGAGGGTTCAAGAAAAACAAATCCACAGAATGATTCGACATAATGAAAGTAGAGAATGTCAAAGGCAGGAGTAAAAATCTGTAAAGTAACCAGGACGTAAAGGAAGATTGTTGCAAAGATGTGGACAGCAGTCACCACAGTAACGGATGGAAGGCAGAGAAGGGGCCCTCAAAACACAAGGGAAACTGTCACCCAGGGACGCTGTGTCCCCATGAGTGTCAGTTTGGGAGAGGGCAAAGCCAGCACATCTGAGGACCAGCAGCTTCTCAGGCAGCCAGGAGGCCCGCACTTCAGGAGGAGATGGAGCCCAGAAGTCAGTAAGAAGCATCAGAAAGCAGATATTGGCAAACACAAACATGCCATGTATGTAAGTCAGCATTGGTTGTAAGAATAAGTAAGAGCAATCACTCCTGAGGGACTGAAACCAGAGGAGGAATACTGGGAATCCAAGGCAGATACAGAGAACGACTAACTTTAGACTTTGCTGCAGGTTAAAAACACAAGGTACCACAGATAGTTAAAAATAGACTGATGTCTGAGTCAGTAGAAGTGCAGAGGAGAGGAGAAAATGAGAATCGATCCGCCCACTAGAAGACCAGAAAGAAGGGAAAATGAAGTCAAGTAGAGGCTGTGGTCAGTCATTTTACGACCAGTGTGCTTGACCCCGATGGTCTACTTCCATAGATGTGGGCAGGACGGGGCCTCTGATGGAGCAGAGTCACCCATCGTGCAGCATCAGATGTTGGGGACCCATCCGTCCTCCAACCCAGAGCCATGAGACCCTCTTTAAAGCACAGTTCCTTTTTGGAGACTCAAAAGACAACAAAGCTGGCTCTCGTTACTTTAACTACACACCAGGCTCGTCATAAAGATCCTGAAAGGATAACTCTAGTGCGTGAGGGTGATGAGTTTCTGCCACAAAGAAAGTGCAAACTAGCCGGTGACTTCTGTTTTCCAGGCTGAGCACCGGACTATGACGGCCTTCATTCTGGCTGTAATCGTCAACAGCTATAACACGGGCCAGGTGAGTATCACGCTCCTTTCCCCCCCCTGCAGGGCCTGCCTGTAGGTTGCAGATGCACAGCTGCAAGCTCTAGGATTTGGAGGCCAGAGGAACTGTCCTGAATGTATGTCTGATGAAACAGTGACCTCAGAAGCGGGGGAGAGGTTGAGGATCACACCAGCCCTGGGGGCTCCATGGGAGGAGTGGGGGTCCAGACTCTTTGTTTAGCCCCAGGTGAATTGAAATTGGTGGGATTTAAAATGAGGAAAATTGAAGAATGTCCCCAGCAGTCCAGTGGTTAAGAATCCGAGCTTCCTCTGCAATTGAACCCATTGTACATGGGTTCAGTCCTTGGTCTAGGAACTAAGATCCCACATGGCGCAGCACAGAAAAAAAGAGGAAAATTGAACACATCTTGCAAAGTGATTAAGCAAGGTTTCCCTGAGAAACCTGGGGGGCTAGGGCCAGCCCAGGACCCCGCCCCAGTCAGTGGTTGATGGGTGATGCCCTGTGTTGCCTACCTTCTGGCAGGAAGCCTGCCTCCAGGGAAACCTGATCGCCATCTGCCTGGAGCAGCTCAACGACCCCCACCCCCTGCTGCGCCAGTGGGTGGCCATCTGCCTGGGGCGCATCTGGCAGAACTTTGACTCGGCCCGGTGGTGCGGGGTGCGGGACAGCGCCCACGAGAAGCTCTGCAGCCTCCTCTCCGACCCCATCCCTGAGGTGAGTCTGTAACCCCACCACTGCAGGCTGAGTGAGGCAAGGTGCACCTGGGGACCACACCCCCAGAGCACCCTGCCCACCCCAACCCCGTGGGTTCCTTGGCCCCTGGCTTGGTCTCTGATGCCTGCCTGGCTTTGTCTGATGCCTGCACACAGCCTGTCACCTGACCCTCGGGCGGGGCTGCCACTAGCCTCTTGTTTCCCTGCTCTGCTTGTCTGCACAAGTGGAGCTAGGCTGAGAGGACCATAGACGGGACTGAGCTGCATCTAGTAGGCTCCAGGGGCCCCAGCCAGAGCCAAACAGCCGGCTACGGAGTGACTGCCCCCTGTCCCGCCCGCAGGTGCGCTGCGCAGCCGTCTTTGCCCTCGGCACGTTTGTGGGCAACTCTGCAGAGAGGACGGACCACTCCACCACCATCGACCACAACGTGGCCATGATGCTGGCCCAGCTCATCAACGACGGCAGCCCTGTGGTCCGGAAGGTGAGTGGCCCCCACCCCCAGGCAGCGCTAGGCGCCTCCAGGCCGGGCTCCCGTGGCGCCCAGGTCGAGCCATGACCCTGACCTGGCCGCAGCTTCCAGTGCTCAGTCCGCCCCCGGCGCGCATCCTGCCAAGAGCCCACTTTAAATGTTTGTTTAATTCTCTCCAAAATGCATTTCTTCACCAGATACTCGTGTGTTTGCTTCATTTAAAGGCATTTAACAGGCTGCGTCTCCTGGCAGCTTGTATAATAGGCTCCTTCCTGCCTGGGAGCAACACATACACACATCACGGAGATTCAAAAGAGCAGTAGCCACCCACAGACAGACGGAAAGGTTTGTGTAGTGTATTCCCCTCCCCGCCCCCATGTTTGTCAGCGACTGAACGGAACAGTTCTTTGCAGTTGAAACTCTGACTTCTCTGTTTCAATGTGGAAGGGCCATGATCTCCATCCAAGACCTCACCCCCCATCAAAAGTTGGCTCAGAACAGATCAACCCTCTCCTTCCCACAGCCAGAAAGGCCCATGGGGGGATCCCCACTATCTGTTGGCCACATTTCAAGGTGGCCTTGGAGGCCCACCCGGGAAGCAGAGACTTCTCTAGGACCAGGAGGGCAGTGCCATCCTGTGTGTGACCCTGAGTCACCTCTCATCACCTACAGGTGCTGGGCTACTTCTCGGCGTGCCTGACATCCCTGTGCCGGGGAAGGGAGGCTGGGTTTCTCAGAGGTAGGGGTGGTTTGGAGGGTGTCTGTTTGGAGAGCAAACCTCCACTGACTTTGTGGCGGGAACGTTGTCGGGGCAAGTTCAGGTCAGCCAGGAAGGATTCATTCCATCTTGAGTTCCCTCAGAGAGCCATGAACCCAGTTACTAATAGGCCAGGTCATCTAGAGAAGTGTTAGCAATGTAGAATGATCCTCCAGGTGCCTTTTCATGTTTTTATTTTGGTTTCTCATCATTAGCATTTGTCTGAAGCTGGCTTCCTTGAGTCAGAGTCTTCTTTTTCCCAAGTCAGATTGCCTGTATATGATCAAAGTAGTGGTGCAGCAGTATCCTTAATTGTCTGTTAAGATTCCTTTGAAAGAAAGGAACTCTGTTTTTCAGTTCTTTCCCCAAAAAACTTTAAAAGGATGTTAATAAAAATAGGAAGAATGTCCATCTGAGTCTCCAGTATTTGGAGAATGTTCTCCAGGTCATCAGGAACACAGAGACCGACCACTTAAGCATGTCCCGGTGACTTGACGTGGTCCCCGGCTCCTTTCCCGGCCTCACTCTACTTGCCATCCTTCCTCAGACCTGGGATGCTCAGGTGTAGCCAGGTCATTCCTGTGGGCACTTGGGGTTGGCCTTGCCTGGGCCTGCAGACATAGGTGCTAAGAAGGGCTCTGCCTTTGCCCATCCAGCACTTGAGTTCAGCTCACAGCTGCCTCAGCACACCAAGCTCAGTGCATGGAGCAGCAGTCACCCACCTTCAAGAGATACAGGGTACAAGTGCAGAGGCAGGCACAGAACCAGCAGTTGTGCTAAAGCCCTCATAAGTGAGCCACACCCTGGAGACCAGGCCAGGTCAGGGGTGCTGGCCCCATAGCTGGAGGAGGGGAGCCTGTGCCTAAGTTGTGAGGGACAAGGGACAGGGAGAACAAGTGAGGCAGGAGTGTGTGCAAAGGGCCAGGCATGTGAAAGACCATAGTGTGTCCAGGGCTGCCCATCCTGTGCGCTAGAGCACAGAGCATCCCCGGCCTCCCAGGTCCTGTGCTGGGACTCCGCACCGTCACTGCCTTCAGGGCTTTTTCTCTTTGGGAGATGGACAGAGCGCAGGCCTGTTAAATAAGGGGGCTACATTTGCTATGGAAACATGGGTGACCCGGAGGTTCAGGGAGACTGGGGCCCATGGGTTGGAGAGAGGATCCAGGCTTTAATAGGGTGAGTGACACTGGCTCAGAGGCTGAGCCCTCATTGTCATCACAGCCGTAACCCTAATGCTTTTGGCAGCTTGCCTTTCCCATCTTTATCCAGAGCATGTGGTGACAGTCATAGCACAATGCACTCTGAGGAGACACAGGCCCAGCCTGCTGGCCCAGGAGACCCAGTGCCAGGGCACCTGAGGGTCGGAACAAGACTCTGCCTTGAGCACTGCACTCCACGAGCTGACCTGAGCTTAGGTGTGAGAACTCCCAGCTATAACCAACTGCTGATGTCTCTAGCTCATGGCAATAGAAGACGTGTCAGGATATCATGGCGGGGCTTCGTAAAGTCACACGTCTGCAGCATAAAACACTTGCCCTGTTGACTCCTGAACGATGAAAGCATCCTTTTCTGTAGGAGGCAGTCATGGCAGAGAGGGAAGATTTTTGCTTGTTGACCTCTTTAATGAGCTTACTTGATAAAATCAAGAGTCAGCAAGTTCATCCAAATTATTTTGAACTTGAACTTGTGTGGGAATTACATGATGGCAGATTGCCCAGTCAGCAAGCTGCCCACACCTCATCAAGAAGGGCCAGACCCTGAGGTGGGGGGAGGGGGGAGGTTTGTGACCACCCCACTGTCACCCTGCTTTTCTAAAGGGCTGACCAGTCCAGCCCTGTGACCCTTGCCTGCAGCTGACTGGGTGCTGTCCACCTTAGCAAAGAAAGCAGGACATGACACATTGCATCCATTTTCTCTAGTTTACATTTATTTAGTAACCACAGACCCACAGAGGAGCAGTTCCTGGCGTCCACCTCCCTTCACACACGTCTGACTGCAACCGAACCTGATGAGTGGCATCAGAGGATGTTTCCCATCGATGCTCAGAACATCTCTGGTGACAGCGACGGGACAGCCGAGCCACCTGGACTGGAGTGCCTTCTCCCACAGGAGAGCCCAGAGGCCATCTGAACAGAGCAGACGGGCTCCCTTTCCTGCAGCGCTGCCCTGGCCTCCTGGGAGCTGAGCTTGATACTTGGTGGCCATGGGCTGAAAACAAATGTCAGCCAGGAATTCTTTGTTGGAAACATGGAGCAGGGACAGCCCTGGGGGACCACCCAGGAAGACATGTGGTCCAGCCTTCCGGGCCACCACAGGAGGAACGTTAGCCAACTCCCCTCGGGCCGCGTGTATAACCAGGCATGATGTTCCTGAATCCTGATGGCAAGTCACCCAAACAGCTGAACCATTTGTTAAAGATTATGCTGTGTCCGAAGGGAAGAGGCTTCACTCTGTCAGCAGATACTTGTGTGGGCCAAGCCCTAGGTCACCAGACCTCCAGAACTTGCACTTGGATATGGTACAGGGTGGAAACCTCCAGAACTTGAACTTGAAAACAGGAGTGAAAGTAGAGAGCAGGGATCCCTGGCGAAGGTGGAGGCCTCCCCAGGCCGAGTGGGCAGCAGGTGCCAAGGCACGGAGCAGGAGGCCTGCTTGCTCCCAGTGTGAGCAGGAGGCTGGAGTGTGGAGGTGGAGGGACCGCTCTGCTGGGCAACAGGCTGAGGCTGCTGGCCGCAGGGGCCTGGGTCACCATGCTGGTATGCTTCCAAGGTCTGAGAACAACTCAAGCCTTCCACCAGCCTCGCTCTGGCCAGACCTGCCTGAAGACCTCTGAGGGCCAGAGCCCACAGCCACCATCCAGCAGGAGGAGTTTGACCAGCCCTCACAGCTTTCCCCAGACCAAACGGTCCAAGACCTAGGAATCTGCTTCCGGTCCAGCTGAGAGTGAAGGGAAAACCTGTGTCTTCTGAAGACAGTTCAGGTTTCTTCCTGAAGTAGGAAATGGCAACTTGGCCTGTATTCTTGCCTGGAAAATTCCATGGACAAGGGTGCCTGGTGGGCTATAGCCTGTGGGGTTGCAGAGTCGGACACAAGCGAGCACATATGCGGGCAGGCTGCCTCTTCACTGGGAGGGGCCGGTGGGCAACCCCTCAACAGCCCGTTACCCAGCACCGTTAGACTCAGGGACAGGCTGGTTGGGTGGCAGGATCGGCAGAGAGAGACATGGGTCAGGATGATTCAAGGGTCTCACTGAAGCCACCAGAGGGCACAAGCCAAACGTCCCTGGCAGGGGCTGAATGGAAAGGGGTGGGTGGCAGGCCCTGGGCAGGTCAAGTTGGGTTTTTAGAGTGCTTGGTGGGCATGCAGGTCAGCAGTTGGAAGGACCAGCCTGGGTCTCAGAGACAGGATCAAAGAGGTGGGTTTGGGAGTAAAACCCACATACACGCCGGGGAGGCCAAGGAGTATGTAAGGGTGAGGTAGGAGAGAAGCGGGGGTCTGCCTAGCTTGTTGACACCTCAGCACAGCTCTCCTGGCCCTGGGATCTGAGGGATTCACAGAACAATAAGGGGCTCTCAGACTTTGGCATTCTGCTAAGTAGTTTTCTAAAAAGGTAAAATAAAGTTGTGGGAACCATTTCAATAGTGACAGGAAAAGTAGTACAAACCTATATCCAGGTTTATTTCCCGTGATTTTTAGGATCTCCAGGTCATCGGGTCCCAAAAGAGATCAGGTGTGTCCTTCCCCTTGGACTGAGCCATCTGGGCCTGAAGTCACGTAGAACTTTCCTGTTGCCTTTTGGGGACTGGAAACCGGTGCGTCCTGCTTTAATGCCCAGAGCTCTCCGTGGTGGTGACCAAAGGAGGCCCTAAGGGCTCTTCCCTGTCCCACTCTGGGGTTTCTTCCCTCTGTCCTGCCGCTCACACCCAGCGGTCAGCAGTCTTTCCTCCAGGTGTCTGGGGTATCCCTCAGAGGCCCTCATCTTCACCTCACTGCTTGTTCAGAGGTTTCTGCCCACACCAGACACTCAAGCGTGCTGTGTTGAGGGGCCAGCCCCTGTCTCAGCACCAAGTGCCATCTGTCCACCACCCCACCCCTGCCTTTTCTCCGTGGTGGCTCGAGCACTCAGTTCCAGCATGCACGTCTCCCTGCTGAGTTCTCTCCCCGCCCCAAGTCAGCGTCGCTGTCTCTACTCCTCCCGGCAGGAGCTGGTGGTGGCTCTGAGTCACCTTGTCGTTCAGTATGAAAGCAATTTCTGCACCGTGGCCCTGCAGTTCATGGAAGAGGAGAAGAACTACCCGCTGCCCTCTCCAGCCACCACAGGTAGGACCACCGCAGGTGCGGTGCTGAGGTGGGGCCTGTGCAACTCGCTGGCCCAGGGACCTCGGTCTGAACTGTCAGCAGGCCCCTCATTCCGTGGGGTCCTGAGCCCACGTGTCAAGTCCTGGCCACACAGATATCTGCAATTCTTGTCTTCTCAGAAGACTAGAAAGGGCAAGAAAGAGGGCCTCCTTGACCCCCTGGTTTCTTTCCTTGTTACTCTTTTTGGAAATCAAGTCACAGAAACCTCGAAGGGTAGGAGGTGCTGCCATAGGGACTGGAGGTCGCACTTTCTTCCCGTCACCGGTCTCACGTCAGTGCTGCGTTAGGCAGCTCCCCATCTCACATTTACTGACTTTATATTTCTTCATCTTGGGCCGCCTCAGAGCACAAGCCACAGCAAAGCCATCTCTGCAGAAAAGAGGCCTTGTGATCAGCCATGTGATCATGGCTGCGTTTAGTGCATCTGGGAAGGAACGGCCTGCATGCCCTGGTGAGGGGCGGTCCAGGGGAGGCCAAGCCAGCAGACAGCTGTCCCAGCCCGGCCCAACTCTGGCTCTGTTTGGTTTGGGGGCAGCAGCCACAAGCAGGTCCCAGAGCATCTGGTGGGGGTCTGGGGAAGACCACTGTGTGGAGGCCTCTCTAGCTGAACTCTTACAGAATGCCAAGCATGGCTCAGGGTCATCTGCTCCCGCTCCCCTCACTGTGGTCATGATCTTGTCCAGCTGACCCCAACACACATATGGCAGAGGCCCTGTTGGGCTGAAGGGCCCTGCTGTAGAGTCACATCGTCCAGAAAGAAGCCACTGTCAACTGCTGTCTAGCCGCCTCCGGCCTGAGCCCTCCATTCATTCACCCTCTCTCTCCTTCTCGCCTTCTTTCCTCCCAGAGGGTGGGAGTCTGACTCCCGTGCGGGACAGCCCCTGCACCCCCAGACTGCGTTCCGTGAGCTCCTACGGGAATATCCGCGCCGTTACCACGGCTAGAAACTTAAACAAGTCTTTGCAAAACCTGAGCCTGACAGAAGAAAGTAAGAGCCCAGAGGCTGAGTGCTCGAGTGGGGTGGTCGTGGGTCATCTTCTGGGACCTTTTGTTAGACGGGCCCCCACCCACTCCTGCCTACCTGGACGTGAGCAGAAGTCTTGGTTCAACACTGAGGGTAGCCAGTGATTGTCCTGCAGCCCCACTGGGCCTGCCCAGTCCTAAGCCCCCAGCACCCTCCCCGAGCCCTGTGTCCGGAAGCCCAGCCCCTCCTGCAAGCCAGGAGATGGGGTGGGTGTGTGCTAACTGCCCCTTCTCACGGCGGTGCCCTGCCAGCCGGTGGCTCGGTAGCCTTCTCCCCTGGGAACCTGAGCACCAGCAGCAGCGCCAGCAGCACCCTGGGCAGCCCCGAGAACGAGGAGTACATCCTGTCCTTTGAGACCATCGACAAGATGCGCCGCGTCAGCTCCTACTCCTCCCTCAACTCCCTCATCGGTGAGTCCAGCCTCCCCTTCTCCACCTGTCCCCTGGGCACCCACGGGTTCCCGCCTGGGTGGGCAGTGCTGAGACATGCTCAGTGGGAGGAGGAAGTGAGGATCATCTTGCTGTGGCGGCAGGAACCTCACCCTTGGACGCTGGTCTGACCCAAGCCGTCCGGGGAGCCAGCCTTGTCCTTGGGCAGGCCGCGGGACTCCCAGGCCTGCAGAGCAGGTTGGTTCTGCCCTCAGGAGACGTTTGGGGTGTCGTGATCTGGGCGGGGAGGCTCCCAGCATCTGATAGGTGGTGTGGCTTCTGATGATGCCCAGGGCCCCTCAGAGGAGGCATGTGTAAGGTCCAAGGTCAGAGCCCTGTTCCAAGGGTGCAGACGGCCCTTCCCTACTCAAGTTCCCTGGCCAGACCCTCCCCTCAACAACCAAGGACCCCCAGTCTGTGCTTTCACCTTCAGTCAGCCCAGCAGTTTCCTACTTGACTGCCTGGACATTGACATTTGAGCCAAGGCTCAGAGAGGTCTTGTGTTCTGCCTTGAGTGGGGACCCCCCGGTTCTGCTGCTACACTCACTGAGAAATGGGAAGTTACCACGTATCCTCACTGCATAACCAACTATAAAGACTTGGACCAATGTGTCACACCCCCACATGTGTGTTTTGTTCCCAACTTAAGGAGTTATAGACGAAGTTAAAGAGCCCAGAGCCCCTCCCCATTCCCCGTGCAAGGTTCCCACGAACTCCCACCCTTTCCTAGGGTTTACACGTCGTGTCTGGCGCCGTTCATCCCCTGTCCTCAATCGGCTGGCGGCCGTGTGTCCATGCTGCTCACCTGAGTCTCGTTTGCTCCCTTTCATGATCTGCTGCGACTCGTTTGTCCATTCTCCTGTTGGTGGACAGTGACCTTGCCTTGACTTTTCCTTCTTTCCTCCTTTTTTAAAAAGCAGACTTGGGATTTGGCCCCAGCTCCGCCTCCTGCGCTCCCCGCTGCACTCAGTGACGCTGAGCTCCTTGGCCCCTGGGCTCCTCCCCGTGGCTGGCGAGCGCTGCCTCCAGCTACCGCACGGGCTGCTCCTCAGTCCAGTCACAGTCACCCCCAACCCCAACCCAGAGTCGCCTTCTGCAGTTGCTCAGCATCTCTCTCCATCTCTCTGCTTTCCGCCTGAGAACTTTTCCCCAGCAGACTTATGATGTATGTTCCCATTTATTCTGTCTGGTTCTGTCTCTGACCAGGGATGTCAGAGCCACAAGTGAAGGAACTTTGTCACCTGCCATAGCCCCAACCCCCCACATCCCATGCCGGGTATACAGTAAGTGCCCATAATGTGCACAGGCACAGGCTGCAGCAGACACCTGCACTGTGACACACGTGGGGTCTGGCTCCACACAGAAGAAGATTGACCGCAGGGGCTTCCGTTCTGAGGAGGACAAGCTCCTGTGCCCCCCCAACACACACCTGGTCCAGTCAGGCCTCCCCATCTGATGGGAACAAACAGACTCCTTGTGGTGTTGATTTGCATGTCCCTCGATTACAGTGAGGTTGCGCTCACGTGTTCATTAGCCTCCCCTGCTCCCACTTCTGCAGTCACTTGCAGTATTAATTACCCTCCTATTTGGTTGGTACTGTTTTCATTAATGTTCAGTTCTTGGTGGTTTGCTTGTTGCCATGATACTCCCTCTGCCTCTTGGCATCACATGACAGTGTTCGATGTTTCTGACTCACTAGTGTCGTGATCTGAAGGGGCAGGGCAGTCCACATGTGCTTGCCATCAGAAGCCATGAGATCCGGTCCTCTGCTAGCCCTAGAAAGCCCTCAGGACTAATCCACAAGACGCATCTCCCTGGGGCCCGTAAGAGTCTAGATGACTGTAGGGTCCAGAGCTAGTTGCTACCACCACCCCGCCCACTGCAGTACAGCCCGGAAAGGGGGATCCTTTTGTCCTTGGTGCTAGCTTGGGGGTGAAGCAGCGGTGTTTCATTTGAGGCCACATGAGCTTGGGGGGCACAGCCACCCCTCCCACCCCAGCCACATTCCGTGTCCTCCAGGGACTGGAGAGCCTTGTCACTGATTCCTTCCTCCATACAAAACCTGATTCCTGAACATTTTTTAAAACTGGAGAAAACCGAATTTTATCTGTATATGGTTCAGATCTTTGAAAACTTCAGTGGGCAAGTTTCACAATGAGCTGGAGCTGGAAGGAGCGCTAAGGAGACGAAGTGACTGTGGGCCAGAGCGGACGTCCACCTGGTAACGCGGTGCTTACATAAGTGTTTAAAATTCATAACCTACACAGAATCCCATTACTGGTAGCATTCGCCTGTTTAAGGCCAATTTTTTCCTTTCATTTCAAAGAACAATCTCTTTAGCAATCTCTTTAGCCTCTTTGACTGAATATTGGAAAAGAGGTTTTCAAAACCATGGCAACCTAGGACATCTATTTATTCCTATCTTCTCCCAGAAAACTGGCCCCTCCCAGGCTCCCCCTTCCCCCCACTGTCTCCAGAGCACTGGAGGTCTCACCTGCCGAGGGAAGTGCTGTCCCCCCACCGCAGCAAAGGCTGATCGCATGTGTCTCTACATGCCTGAGCATGTCTGCCCAACATCTGTGAATCTGCACTGGGACCTGGCTCTGTGTCACCACCTTCTGAAATCTTTGATGTCTCCCTCTGTGTGTTTCTCACCCACTCAGCCATTTATCCCTACCTCCGCGTGTGTCCCCAGTCAGTTCCTTCCATTTCTGGGCCCCCCACCCCAGGACTAGGCATTGGCTTTTTGCTCCCCACCACCCCTACAGAGCAGACGCCCACACCACCACCACCATCAGCTCTGCACAGACCACCATCCAGCTAACACCATCACAGGAACTCGTTTCCTCTAAGTCCAAGCTGTGGCCAGCACTCAGGTCCTTCCTGCTGAGAGCTGCCTGGCCACTTTTATAGCCCCCGCCACTGCACGCACCACCCAGACCAGCCGCTGGCCCCTGAGGGGGCCCTGGGCACCTCTGTCTTTACTCCCCTCCCACACCCGCCTCTCCATACAGCAGTGTCGCCCATTCCTCTCTACCCCGACTTTCTGTGGCGTCTCAGGAGGTCCCTTACCCATCAAGTGCCTTCATGTTACACACTTAACCCGCAGCATCACATCAGGCTATGACATTGCTGTCTTATTAATCAACAGGCTTGGTAAAGCTGCTATTTCTTGCTCCTGTGTGGCTGGGATCCTCTCCTCCCTTCATCACCTGCCCTGCTCTCCCTCACCTGTCGACTCGTCGCCCTTCTGCCCCTCTCTCCCCCCCCCGTCTCTCCCTCTCTGGGCCTTACCCCGTTCTGACGTCCGGCGTGGGGAAGGGAAGGCCTCGTGCTTGTGTCTCACCTTGTCCTCAGGTGAGACAGGGTTGGGGGAGTCTTCTGAAAGGGTTGTGTAGATGCGTTACCCGGTCTACCCAGGGCTCCATCCAGTAAGCAAAAGAGGTGGGCAGGATCCTCCCAGAGGGGCTCAGTCAGGGTTATGAAGAGGGGAAATGCAGAACCTCCAGATCCAGGGCCTGATTCCCAGGGAGGCACCCGGCCCAGTCCTGCGATAGAAAGTCAGGGTCAGTGACCTCTAAGACCCAGGCAATAGGTCACAAGTGACAGTTCCTGCCTCCAAGAGGTTCCACCTTCCTTCTCCAAGCTGCCCTGCCCACCCCCAGGGACTCTGGGACCCAGAGTTGGCCACAAAGCTGTGAGCAAATTTTCCTACACCAGTGCCATTTAGAAAGTTGTGGCCGTTGCTCTGAAAAATAAATCCTAAAACCATTAGTTATGATCTTTTATTACTTTTAGTCTAGACTTGAAAATAGGCTCTCAGCACTCATGGGGAGTTTGGTGAGCGCCAGACACTGCGCCCTGTCTGAGCTTGCTCAGCCCTGCAGCACCCACCCCACTCCCGCATCCCCCAAGGGGCTACACTCGGGGGGTCCGAGCTCTGTGCCGCACAAACTCAGAACTTTCCCATTAGGGACAGCAGGTGTAAAACCAGGACAGTTCATAAAACAGAGAGGCTGAGATGGGGTGGTTAGTGCCAGGAGGGCAGTGACGAGGGGGTGGTAATTCCAGGCTCCTGTTCTGTTTTTACTAATAAATCGTATACCATTCACTGTGGTCAAAGACAGTGACAAAAATTAGATTTTTTTATTATTCCCTATTGGACATGAATCTGAGCAAACTCCAGGAGATAGTGAAGGACAGGGAGCCTGGAATACTGCAGTCCATGGGGTCGCAAAGAGTTGGACATGACTTAGCAACTGAACAAACAACAAATTGAATCAAAAACAGAGAGCTATCAAAGTCGAAATCTTCTGCAAGAGAGTCAACAATAGTAATAACAGATTTTATAAAGTAAACGGTACCCCTTTCTCAGTACACAGTGCCACCCTGTACTCCTTCTGCATGTTCACGCCAGAGGCGTGATTAAGGTTCTCATGGGCCCCTCAGCCCCCACTGTTCCCTTCCTTTCCCGGTCTCCTTGTTACCACAAGCAGACATTTACTGTGCCTGTCACAGCCTCTGTCACACAGAGAAGCTACTGCCCTGGTCAGTCTGAGCTCAGAAACAACAGGAGAGAGGTCTGCCCAGTGGCTGTGCTGAGCATGAAGGGTCTTTGTAGGAATGTCCCATCCGTGGACCGCTTCTCCTGACTGAGTGAGCCACGTCCATGAACGAGCTCCACCTCGTTCCCCTTGGCATTGTGAATCGGGACCGTGCACAGAGCGAGCGTGAAGTTCTATGGCCGGAGTGGTGGGAGAGACCTCCCAGGCCCAGCCTGTTGGAGGTCAGCCTGTGCCGGCAGCTGTGTTCCTAATGAATCATTCAGAGGCCGTGGCAGCTGTCGGCACCTTTTCCCACAATGAGGGTGGAAGGATAAGGTGATGGGAGTTTTTGTAAATGCTCCCTGGAAGATATTTTGTCTGTAGCAGTCACCTGAGGAGCAAGGCCACTTGCACACACGAGAGAGGTCAGCCTCCTCCAGCTCCATCACACTGCAAATAGGAACCACAGTTGCTGTGGAAAGGCGGCCAGGGCCGTGCCGCCTCCCATTACAAACAAGGTGTCGGGCGCAGCAAGCCAGGACTTGTCCATAAGCATGGACATGGGGCACACAAGAGAAATTGACCTTTACTCTGAACCTTCATTTCCCGTCTCTCTTCTGTGATTTGAATGTCGTATAAAATTCATTCCCTTTGAACAATGGTGTCCATCAAGAAACACTGTCCTCCAGTGTCCCTGCTTGTATTTAAATTCTTCATGACTAGAGGGACTTCTTAACCAGGGGCTGGCTGGTCAGATGACATGTGATCACAGCTTGTTTGAAATCCTCTTTTACTCCCTGTTGTTGAACAGGCACTTTCTTTTCAACAAACCAATTGTCCAGCTTCCTCCAAGTAAAAAGGATGCAGTGGGATGTGGCTGTCTTCCTCATCCAGGCCTGCAGGGAACTCCTGCCCCTTTCTAACTTTTCCTTTCAGAAAGATCTAGCCACCAGAGGTGAAACTGTGTGATCAAGCCTGTTCACCACCTGGAATTTCTGAATCTCGGGCTCCTTAGCAGATAACAAACTCAGAACTTCCCATAATCCCAGCTCTTTTAAGTGTCCACCCCCTGTGCATGCTTAGGTCATCAGAAGAGGGAGCTATCCCAGAAGGGCTGCCCCGCCTCCACCGCCACTCCCAAGCACACAGTGGCAGCTCCTTGTTATTAACAGCTCCTGTTTCTCTTTCCCAGGAGTTTCATTCAATAGTGTTTACACTCAAATTTGGAGAGTCTTGCTGCATCTGGCTGCGGACCCCTATCCAGATGTTTCTGACTTGGCTATGAAAGTGCTCAACAGCATTGCCTACAAGGTACGTGTGAAGGGCGCTCTTCACAAAGCTCTCAAGACCCTGGTTTTCATTTACAAATGTTCATGCAGAGAACTCCAGGCACATTCAGGTCTCTACCATGGTTTAGAAACTTCGAACAAGCGTTTTGAATCCAGAGGTTCACAAACTCCATGTGCACGTAGCTTGTATTGGGGCATGTGTCACTGCTTCTGCTTGCCCACATCGGGTGGGACGTCTGTGTGCCCTGGAGCGACGCCCTCTCTTCCATTCCCAGCACCAGTGTCCTACGACTTCCCTTATTCATGACCGTTCTGACGCAAGGAAACTCTTCCAGGAACCAGCTTTTGGTTTCATTAGTACAGTTGACTCCTGCACAAACACAGGGGTTAGGGGTACCAGCCCTGACCCCCTGCAGCCTGTCCTATCCACACCTCCGCATCCCTGGATTGTATACTACCACAGCGGGTGTTTTTTGAAAAACACATGTGTTTAAGTGGACCTGTGCAGTTCAAATTCATGCTGAGGGTCAGCTGTGTTTCTCTGTTGTTTTTCATTCTCCATTGTATTGATACCAGCTTTTAGCTTTATTGCTTCATTTCTTCTGCTTACCCTGTTCAATTTTCTCTTCTGATTCTAGTTTCTTACGATGGAAGCTTAGGTCATTGATTTTAGTCCTTTCTTCTTTAGGGACTGTAAACTCTCCCAGTTCTTCTTGTGAGCTCTGGGAGTTATTTGACTTTTCAGTGGTTCTTTCCCCACCCTTATGGATTTTCACCCCACCCTCAAGTGAAAAGTAATCTCAGATTCAAGGAGCCTGCCCTCTAGACCCTGGAAGCCCTCTCCTCTCTGCCCTGCAGATTCTATCCACCCCAGCCTCCATGCTGCTCCTGTCTGTCCCCTCTGCTTGCTGCACTGCCAGGCTATCTGGGTGCCCTCAGCCAGGTCTGTGGGAACTGCCTGCAGGCCAGGAGCTGTGCAATGAGTTCCCTTCTCTCAGAGACCAAAAGCCTGCAGTACCCAGTGTCTGAAAACAGCTGTTTCTTTTTTCCCAGCTGGGCATGGCAACCCACTCCAGTATTCTTGCCTGGAGAATCCCATGGAAAGAGGAGCCTGGCAGGCTACAGTCCATAGGGTCACGAAGGGTCAGACATGACTGAAGCGACTTAGCACAACGCACAGCACAGTCTTTTCATGAATAGAATGATAGGATGCAGCAANGCATGGCAACCCACTCCAGTATTCTTGCCTGGAGAATCCCATGGAAAGAGGAGCCTGGCAGGCTACAGTCCATAGGGTCACGAAGGGTCAGACATGACTGAAGCGACTTAGCACAACGCACAGCACAGTCTTTTCATGAATAGAATGATAGGATGCAGCAATAATGAATGCCAGAAAGAAGTCACTCATTATAGCATTTTTGAAGATTTTTATAACTTTCTGATAAAATTTTAGGCTTACAGACAAGTTGCAAGAAGAGTACAGGGAACTATCGTCCATTGTCACAGTTTACTTGCTGTGTCTCCATCCTCGTCCAACCCTAATCACTATCCAGGGGTCGTCCACAGGCTGCCAGCTACCTGAACACAAGTGGCTCATAATGTTACTCACAGCTTCACTCCTGATCCGTTATTTTTTCTAAACTGGTTATCAAGCCGTCCCATTGGCTGCCACCTCGCTGGGGTTAGCCTCCCACTTAGCCCAACCTCCTGCAGCACCTGGCCTCCTGCTGACACCAAATTTGTTTGGTGTTCGATTCCTTCACCACCGTATTTCTTCACTGGTGAAGTTCTGTCTTTTCCTTTTCTTGTCTGGCTGCTAGTTCAGCTCCTGGTGGCATCACAAGTAGTAATAACACAGCCTTGTCATGTACCCAGTTTTAAACTACTGTAGCAACCAAGGTCATCTTCCCTTGAAGGAGCAGTGAGGATATTACAGGAGCACATCCTAGGTTTATCTCGGGCCTGTGGTCACACGTGTGGCTCTCTCTGGAAGCAGAGACTCCCAGGTCCACAATGTTCACTGCACTTCCTGCCTGTGGGCACTGCCAGCCTCATGCAAAAGTGCTGGGCATTACTGTTGGCCCTCTTGGGCTCACTGGGTGGTTTATTTCACACGGACCTCCCCTTGACCCCAGTTCACTGGGGTCATTATCCTACTGCAAGACTAGCCACAGAGGCACCTGAATGCTGTCCCCATCCTGGGAGTGGGGAGTCTTCTCCATGTCTATAGAAAAGAGACCAGTGAGTTAAGTTTTTTCGCTCTATAATACAAAACTGAGAAATAGTCCAGTCATCTCCTTTTTCAACCAAAAATAGGATTGATTCAAAATTAAACTTTTCTAAAATACATGTTTGTTACAGCATATTAGGGTCCGTGCCCAAGAGAGGGAGGAAGTACAGTCTTGAGGAAGGAAATAGAGGAAAGGAAGGCAGTCCCAGCAAAAGGCATAGTGGGACTCAAGTGGGCCTCTGTGAAAATGAAGTCTCCCCGCCATGCCCAGTCCTGACCTCACTGATGCTAGTTCTCCTCCTGTGAGGCTGAGGATTGAGGGAGCCCAGGCCCCCAGGAGTGAGGCTCTGCCAACTACCAGCCAATTCATCACAGTCACCACCATTGCTTGAAGTGAATTCTACCTGGGACTTAGAGTCCAAAAAGAAAGTTTATGTAATTTACCTAGGAAGTCTGGTTTACAGAAGAATTCCTTTCTAGATAGAGTCGTGTGTTTCATAGATGTCCATTCTCAGTGCTCTGGTTTCCAGGTCCTCCGCCTCGAGTTAGCCCAGAATTAACTGTGAACCATCCTTTGAGGAGTCATTCCTCATGCACGAATCCAGGTCCTTGGTGTGCAGTTAACAGGGACTTCTCTGAAACACTCCCTCCCCCAAGAGAGAGCAGCCAAAAGCCTCCTTTGGTGTCCTGAAGCCTGACTGTGTCAGGATCCAGTTAGGAAACTCCTGTCCTCATCACCCTCGTCTCTGTAGGGTGTTGGCCCTGAATTAGACTTTCCCGAGTTCTTATGAGGCAACATGTTTCTGGGAGAAGGTCTGTAGAGTAAGAAAGTGCTCAGAGCTGGAGACAAAGCAGGCGTCTTACTGTGGCCCAGGCTCCCATGACAGAGACCGCCCCTGTTAACGGCAGGGGGGCAGGGAGCACAGGTGGGGCTGGGGTGTGCACACGTGTGTGTGGCCCTGCAAATCGTTTCTGTTTGCATTGGGCTAAGAGGATACGTCTGAGCTAGATTCTGACTGTTAAGATGTTTGCTGCCCTCTGAAGAGTTGGCCTGTAGCTGAGACCATGACCTCCCTCCACTGCCCTTCCTCTTCCGGACTCAGCACTTGCCTTGGGCCTTCATCAAGCCCATCTGCTGGTCCAGTGACTCCAGTGCAGCATCATGGAGGGGAAAATGACAGGGCATCTCAACACCCTGAGAGCCATGGGCAAGTGTGCTCACGGTCAGTGATGCTCCCAGCAGGGTCCTGAGGTCTCTCAGACCCACGCTCCATCCTCCTTCATAACAGCCCAAACCTGACACCTAGCAGGCACACCGGTGTTTTTGTGTTACCCTTTCCTGACTCCATGCTCTCTGAAACAGCAACTGCGACCAGCCCAGAAAGGGGCCTCTCTGGAGGGTGTCTCCCACACCTGCTCCCTGAGCAGCCTCTGTCCACACCAGTCCCACAGACAGGTGGGTCTGCGTGACCACTGTCCACTCGGGCTCACCGCTGCAGCTCTGCAGCCACGGATGTTTGCTGCACAAAGAAGAAATGTTAGGCAGAGGCATCATCTAAGCCTGAACCCTACAGTCGATCACCAGTCACGGGGCTTCCCCAGCCAGTGGCAAGCCCACCTCAGGATTTCTAGAGCAGATGCGAAGCTAGAGCTGTGTGTGGCAGCCATCAGTGTGAAGTGCACTGAAGAAGCACGGCTGTCTTCTCTGCCCTCAGGCCGAGAGGGAACAAGCCAGGGGTGTGCCGCCTCCGCCCCGGAAGAGCGGGGCGGCTGAGTCAGGCACCCCCAGCCCACACTTTCTCTCCTTTGGCGCCTCCTTGGATGGGGGCCTTCAGGCTGGGGGGCCCTGGGGAGATAGCTCCGTGGGCTGCAGCTCAGGCAATAGCAGATCCTCTGGGCTTGGGGAGCCTTTGAAAGGTCGTGGGTTTTGCTAAAGTCTGTATTTCAATCCAAAGTCTTTCTTCTTCACCTCCCACTGATTTCCTGGAAATTTTGAGGAGGCACCTAGTTTCTTAGCTTAAATTTCTTTTTCTCCTTTTAGACCTCTTAAGGAATCGTTTGGCTCTCAGGCTTTGTTGGGTGTGTGTGTGTGTATGGGGTGTGTGTGTGTGTAGGTCAAATGTAAATACCAGAGCAAAACACAGGAACAATACAACTTTTATAATTCAGAAAACAAAAAAACAGCCTTTTAATAGGCTGGTTATAATCCAGTTCTAGCTGTTTTCATTTCAAAGTGAAAGCTTATCTGGAAAACATTGATAGTATGTTGGTGGTTTTGTTTTCTGTAACTTTCTGCTTGTGGGCTGAACATAGGTATGGCCTTCATAACTGCCAAGAGAATGATCCAGAATGGGAGGGTCCTCCGTGAGTAGCCAGTCCAGGATTCTCCTGGAGCACGTGATCATAGGAGAGAGGGCACAGTCCTGGGTCTCGTCTCGTGGTGCCCCCAGGGGGTTGTTTTGAGCCTGCCCTGAAATGCAGAAGAATAGTGAGGCTAAGCCTGGGCAGGCTCCTTCCGAAGCACCAGCTCTGCCCAGGAAGCTGTCCTTCCAGGGGAGCTCCTGCCCGAGTGGGCGCCTGGGCTTGCCCAGCCCTCAGTAGTCATGGTGCAGTTTTGTCACGTGTTTATCACATGGGCACGGGGGGGATGCATCCCTGGAGCCTCACTGGAGCAAGTGAACCTTCCAGAAGAGCTACAGAATATCACTTTACCTACAGGGTGGCATTTCGGGGGAAATTTTCAAGTAGGACCTTCCATTCCTGTGAGATTTCCTCAGCCAAAAGCCCTTTTCTGTGACTTTGAAGCCACTCAAAAGCAGCCACCAACCTCTGCTTGTCTTATAGCCTCAGGTCGTCACAGTGACCACCCCCCTCACTTGTCCCTTTGCTCCTTCAGGCCACAGTGAATGCCCGGCCTCAGCGCATCCTCACCACCTCCTCCCTCACGCAGTCGGCGCCCGCCAGCCCCACCAACAAGGGCATCCACATCCACCAGGCGGGGTGAGTGGTGGGCAGCCCGCCCCCCAGGCTCTGGGAAGGTTCCCGACACAGCCTCCCCCGCCCCTCCAAGTCTACAGGTTCTCTCTTACTTATCTGAGCCCCATAGAATCCTTTCCTACCTGCATCTGCACAACTGTTCAGCAAAAGCTGACCTGAACCTGACTCCATTCAGGATTTTATCAGAGAGGGTCCATGTCTTCCAACAAGTGACCAGCAGGTCGGAACCCTGCTCGTAATCAGTGTTCATAGGGCTGTGCCCTGGATCCTAGTGGAGCACATGTGCCCTGCACCCTCCTAGGGCTGACTCACAGTCCTGACCAAGCTTGCCTCTGGCTGCACTGGTTTTCAGGGGAAGATGGTTCTTAGAACCTGTTCTTAGAATGGTTCTTAGAAACTGAAAAGGGTCATAAATTCAGCAACAGCAGTTCAGGTTTGGAAGTCACATCATCAAGTCAGGTGATTGAGGCTGTTCTAAGCTGGTGACTCTCAGCCCAGTCCCAGGATCTGGGGGTGAGTGGACCAGTGGAGGTTGCTTGGGGTTTGGTGTCAAAGGAATGGGCTCTGGATAAAATGCAGTTTTTTCTTCCCCAACGGCAGAGGCTCCCCTCCTGCATCCAGCACAAGCAGCTCCAGCCTGACCAACGATGTGGCCAAGCAGCCCGTCAGCCGAGACCTGCCTCCAGGCCGGCCGGGCGCCACAGGCCCTGTGGGTGTGCAATACACACCTCACTCCCACCAGTTCCCCCGGACGCGGAAGATGTTCGACAAGGGCCCAGACCAGGTACAGATGTGGCTCTAAACACTAACTTCCATTAACAACACCCCATGGGTGGGTGTGGTCTCTGCAGCAAAGTTAAACAAGGCTATTCAGGAGAGGGAGGAATTGGCACCTTTGTTTGCCCGGGTTACGAGAAAACATACAGGGTGGACTCAGAAACTAGGGCCTTGTGTCTTGTCGATACTGCTTGCTGCCATCCCGGCCACGTGGACATAATATAGAGAGGGCATTCTGGATATACCAAGGATACATCTCAGCTCACCAGTGACCAGCGATTTTAATAGGAAGGTCACAGCAGCCTGCAGGCTGACTTTGGAGCTGGAGCAGGTGTTGGGGGTGGACAGGTGTCGACATCTGCTGCTAGCCCCACCCACCTGGCTTCGGAGCCGCCTGCCCCCCTTGCCTCAGTGGCCAAGGGGCAGAAACGGCCACAGGTACCTTTGTCAGGTTTAGCCTCCCAGCTGGACTCTGCCTGAGTCAACCAGGCAGGAGTGGCTGACCCACAGTCCGTGAGTCCTGGCCCAGCAGCGCTGCAGTTCCCCCTGGCAGGCGGGAGGCAAGACCTTATTGCTGACCCCATCTCTCTGGGTAGCAGAGACTCCTCTCTGAGGCAGTTCTCCTGCCATCATGTGCAGTGAGGCCAACCCCTGCCCCGCCAGCCCAGCCCACATTGGTTCTACAACAGGGAACAAATTGACCCACCACCCCACCACAGCACCAAGTTTTAATGTTTAGAAGTCCCAGATGGCCCGAGCTCTGCTGCACCCTTGTCAAGGAGCCACAGGGCAGGCCAAGGTCCTACGTGTACGGCTGGCCCAGTGGGGGCGACAGCTCAGGGACCAAGTGGCAGAGGCCCCATGTGGGGCTGCTAGACCCGGTGCTGAGGACCAGGGTCAGGCTCTGCAGCCCAGCCTACCTCGGCCGTTTCCTGGGGACATTCCGCCTCTTTGCACAAACTCAGAGCCTTGTTTTCACAGTCAGGGTTCCTTGGTCACCAGGACACAGAAGTGAGGGGACCATAGAGATACTGTCCTCAGAAACCTGACTACTGACACCTATGCCTTGGTCTCCATAGAGGGACTGTCTCAAGCTCACAGAGAATGTTGGGGTTACATGACTAACTCTATTTCTGTCTTCTCCTCTCCTCTTTTCCAAACGCCCCAAAGACCACCGACGACCCAGATGATACTACTGGACACAAAAGTTTCATCTCGGCCACGATGCAAACAGGGTTCTGCGACTGGAGTGCGCGGTACTTTGCCCAGCCTGTCATGAAGGTAGCCATGCGTCGGCAGCTCTCTGGGTTTAAAGCCAAAATTCCCCAACCAGCACTGCCCTCGTCTCCTCAAAAGCAAGCACGGGCCTCCAGAGCCCCGGCCTCAGGCCTTGGTGTCTGAACCCTTCTGCTCTGAGCTCAAGGTCTGATCCCCACTGGCTTGCTCACTGTGACCCTCAGGGGCCGTGACTCCCACCAGCCCACATGCCATTGCGCAGGCCTGGCCCTAAGCCATGGAGTGGGGCAGGCACAGGGCTGCACAGGGCTCTGTTGTGCCCGCTGGCCTCCTGTTCCACCAAGCATGGCTGTTAAGGGGACACCAGGTTGCTGTCATGGAAGCTGGAATTAACGGTCAGAAAAACAGCAAAAGAAACTGACTTCACTTACCTGCCTTTCTGAGCTTGCCAGTATAAAATGTGTCATTTTGTTTTGATTGGCAAAGTCACCCAGGAGCTCCCTAGGCTTAAGCTGCTCCCGGCTTCAGGGACTGTCAGACTGAGCTAGCTAGCTAGGGCTAATCTGACTTATTCTGGGACATTGCCTTCCAAGTTTGATGATATGACATGCCCTTTCACTGCAGACTTGGGCCACACATTCAGGGTGCCAGGGTGGGACAGGGTGGTGCTGTCAAAACAGAATCTTGGTGCCCATCTTTTTACAGGGAGCACTGCAGGGCTCATTTTAGACTTTGATGGTCTAAAGCACGTTCTTACCTTCCTTTCTGCTCGTAGATAATGGAAAATTGAAAACTGCAGCTTATTCTTAACTTGTGTATCAAGCTATATATCCAAGACATTTCCAGGAAGAGTGTTTGGACTGTATTACAGCTTTTCTCTTACTTTCCTGTTTCTCTGTAGTGATACTGGCTTTTGCCAATTACAACACAGAATAATGGTTGTCAGTGCCTGAGGCAGGTGATAAAGGAAAAGCAGTCTCTCAGTAGCAAAAACTAGAATCCATGTAAATGTCCAGTAGGAGGAGAATGGTTAAAGAAGGTTGAAGTACTTGATATAATACTACTGGAGATACTGAAAAACAAAGCTTTGAAATTAGTAACGTAAGAAAATGCTCATAACAAAACTTCCTTAAAAGGGAAAAAAAAACAAGACATAAACTGGTCACGAGATGACCAAAGTTTCCACACTTAGCACACAGTACCTTTATAGTCTGGAGCTGGAAACGGCAACCCACTCCAGTATTCTTGCCTGGAAAATTCCTTGGACAGAAGAGCCTGACATGCTACTGTCCATGGGATCACAAAGAGTTGGACATGACTGAACGACTGAGCATGCACCTTTATATCAGGGAAAAGGTACATTAAAGAAATGATCCCAGGAGATCACTGAGGCCTGTTACAGTCAACCAAGTGTGTTGTCTACACCTGGGTCCACCTGCTCCCACTGATCTCTCAGGCTTCTCTGGCTAAGGATGGCGAGAGTGGGCAAACACAAATTTGTCCCAGGAGATGGTTCGTTGCTGGTGCTATGGGTAGCAAGTCATCCTTTAGATCTGTGGCGCATACTGTCTGCTTTGAAGTTAAGACGGGTGAGTCTAGTCTAGTAGTAACAAACAAATCCATGATACAGTCTTCTGCTTCAGGCAAGTGTGGTCAAGCGACACGGACTCTAGGTGGCTGGTCCACCATCTCACTGAAACTGCAATGACTGTAAGTCACAAAAGCTGCTTGGGTAGGACGCTGAGCTATTGTTCTCGAAGTCTCTGGGCATGCCTGTTCTCAGTTCTTCTGTGGGAAGAAGTGACATAGGTAATCCAAAACACATTTTTCTTGAACATAGACACAACTTGACTTTTTCCCTAAGGATCTGCTTTCCTTTCCTAGGCATCGGGTACTTAGAACACAGGCGCCCTCTGTGAGCACACATCAGCTGACCTTGGAGGAAGGCTCCTTGGGCGAGGGCTGCCGTTTGTGGGGACCCCTACATATGTGTTTACAGTTTCACTCAGGTGCTACCCACAGCCAGCATCTGCTCTGGGACTGAGCCATGCCTCCCTTTTTTCAGCAAGTTCCCCTGCCTTTGTGCTCCTCTGTGTGTGTTCTAGCTGGTAGTGTGTCTGAGAATTCCCGCTGGGGAGGTTCCCGCGTGTCACTAGCCTGGAGGAGACAGAGGCTGTGAGCCCAGTGGTCTGTCCCGGTGCATCATGCTGGCTCCCACAGTGGACCCTGCAGTGCAATGAGGGGAGAAGGGTCCCCACAGGATGAAGTCAGCTTTCACTGCGGAGCCCGCGAGAGGAGCCAGGAAAACAGTTGCTGCATGCATGTTCTTTCTGACTCGCCATGTTTGTGATAACAAACTCCCATTGGATGTAGCTTGAAATGACAAGCTCGAGGTGTTATGGTTGAAAATGAAATTGTTACAGTGAGTTTTGTCTGTAATCCCTGTTGGCAACTTAGGGTGCTTAGGACTCAAGTGATTTTTCTTTTACTTTAATTAGACACCTTTTCCAAACTTTAGAAGAGGACATGTTTAATCTCATTGCTTTTTTTAAAAGTTTTATTACTTTTTCCAGGTGTTATTCATAAGGGCCTTCTTTTATTAATTTAATCAATCATTGAATGACACGTTTGTGCAATAAAATGCATTAGAAACTTTTTTATTACCCTGTTTCATATGCAAATTAAAGATAGCTCAAGGCTAGGATTGTACCTCAGAAAGGACAGAAGAACCCCAAACTCTAAATCACTTTAGAGGTAAGCATAGGAAACTACATTTTCACCAGATAACATGATTATGCCCAATATTTACAGTCACATGCAATTAATGGTTAGTGGGATTGAATACTCAAAGCATGACTATAATGACAGTTTCTGCTGACTTTTTATCAGTTCACAGTCAGATTTCTTACAGGTCTGTGTGACCAAAAAGAGCTACATTCTGGACTGTTCTCCTTTGATTGCTGGCACCCCCTCTCTCTTCTCTGGTTTGGTTTCCAGAGTTCATATCTTATTTTAGGCAGGATATTAAAAATGGTCTGTCTTGGGCTTAAAAAGTAGAGGCATACTGAAATTTGTTCTGATTATAAAAATAATATGAATTCTTTTTTCATTCTCAGGTTGGTAAATTCCAGTTTGATTTCTAACAAGAGGATGGATTACGGGGGGATATAGGGTAATAGAAAGTCTCACACACTATGGGTGGCTGGTGAAATACTAGCTTGGTATAGGGCAGTTCAGTAGTAGCTATCCAAGCTATAAATGGGTAGGCCCTAGAAACCAGCAGTTGAAGAAAGAAATGGCAACCCTCTCCAGTATCCTTGTCTGGAAAATTCCATGGACAGGAACCTGGTGGGCTACAGTCCATGGCATCACAGAGTCAGACACAACTGAGCACAGCACAGAAACCAGCAATCCCACTCTGAGAAGCAGATCGTAAAACCACTACTGTACTTGGGTATGTAATAACTTGTGTCAAGAAATGCTGTTACAGATTATTTGTAATAACAAAATTTTGAAAACAAAAAAGAGAATATTAGTAAGGAGACAGTTAAAAATGATTCATCTGTGTAGTAGACACAGACATTAGTCAATGAGCTTCATCTCTGTGTGAGGCCTTAATGGGATGTCCTTGATATAGTAGGTCAAATAACACAGTGGTCCAAGACATGTGCACAGATGCTGTGGTTCTATAGATTTGTGTGAGCATCAGAGGAAGCTTGGAAGGTGACGCTTCGTGAGATTACTTCTAGAAGGTAGGACTGGAATCAGGGCAAGGGACTGTCCTTTTTACATTATATATTTCTAGCTCTTTGAATTTTTTAAAAAGAACAATTGTTTGTTTCATAATTCAGGACAGATTAAAATATAACATTTTATTACAAAGAGAGCTTTATAAAAAAATAAGAGCGAATACTTCTTGTACTTCCATTTTGTTGTATGGAGGCAGCATTACTCTGTTACCAAAACCAGTCAAAGATATTAAGAGAATAAAAATCTACAAGCCAGTATTCTTCATGAACATGGACCCAAAATCCTTAACGTAATACTCATAAATGCAGCAGTACATAAAATAGATTCTACACTGGTGACCAAGTGGATTCTGTCCTAAGAATGCAGAGTTGATTCAGCACTTTTAAATTAATCCTATAACTGACTATATCAACAGATTAAAGAAAAACCATATGATCATCTCAGTAGCTGCAGAAAAAGGATTTGATGGAATTCAACAGCCATTCAAAATAAAAACTCTTAGCCAACTAGGAATAGAAGGAAACTTCTTTACTCTTATACTGGGTGCCTACAGAAAACCTACAGTTAACGTATTTTCACTGATAAAAGACAGTGCTTTTTCTCCAAAACCAAGATGTCTGATCTTACCATTCCCATTCAGCATCCTCCCAGAGGTCCTAGACAGTAAGACAAGAAAAGAAAATGTGTACACATGGGAAGGGTAAAATAAAACTCTATTCACAGACAATATTGTATGTATAGGAAATCCTAAGTAATCTGAAAGATGCTGCCAGAATAAGTGAGTTCAGTAAGATTGCAGGATACAAGGTCATTATACAAAAGTCTGTTTATTTCTGTATGAACGATTGGAAATTACAATAACATCCCCCCCCAAAAAAAAAACAAAAACATGAAGTACTTAACTTAGCTACAAATCTAAAAATAAGCAAAATCCAAATGGTGAAAAATGAAAAACATTGATGAAAAAAATCAGAGAAGACTTAAATCAGTGACGACCACATTCATGGGTTGAAAGACTATGAAGTTCAGATGTCAGTTCTCCCTAAACTGATGTATATAGAGCAATGCAGTCTGAATCCAAATCCCAATAGACCTTTTTAAATTTATTTATTTTTAATTGGAGGATAACTGCTTTATAATATTGTGTTGGTTTCTGCCATATATCAACATGAACCAGCCATAGGTCTACATATGTACCCTCCCTCTTGGACCTCCCTCCTGGCTTTTNTTATTTATTTTTAATTGGAGGATAACTGCTTTATAATATTGTGTTGGTTTCTGCCATATATCAACATGAACCAGCCATAGGTCTACATATGTACCCTCCCTCTTGGACCTCCCTCCTGGCTTTTTCTATTTAATCAGCAAGCCTATTCTACAATTTATGAGGAAAAGCAAAAAAACTAAAGTAACCAAAACAATTTTGAAATAGAACAAAGTTGGAGGACTTTTGCTGCCTGATTTCGAGATTCACCATAAAGTTAAATAATCAAGACGTGGAATTGGTGAGAGAACAGACACATAGATCAACGGGACAGAACAGAGTCCAGAAATAGAGTCACATCAGTACATCCCATTGATTTTCCATGGAGGTATGAGAACTATTCAGTTCAATGAAAAGGTGTCTTTCCAGCAGAGTGGCACCATGGTAATTGGACACCCATTTGCCAAAAGTAGAAATTCAATCACTCACACCTTGTACAATAACTCACTCCTTAAATGTGAAGCTCGGAACCATGAAACTTCTGGAAGAAAATCTTTCTCACCTTGGGTTAGGCAGTAGTTTCTTTAATAAGGCACAAAGAGCACAGGCCTCACAAGAAAAAGTGGCAGATTGATCTTCACCAAAAATCGGTAACTGCTTTTTGAGTAATCCTGTTAGGAACATGAAAGCATGAGCCACAGGCCAAAAGAAAATTTAAAAACACATATCTGATTTTTAAAAAAAATCTTGTATCCAGTATATATAAGGAATACTCAAAATTCCATAATAAAGAAACAAGTGGCCCTGTTAAAAACAATGGGCTAAAGATCTGCAGACACTTTACCATAAAAAGTACCCAGGCAGCAAATAAGCTTGAGAAAAGATGTGTAGCGTCACAGCAGTTATTCACAAGGGAAGTCGAGTTACCACAATGAAATAGATACTGCACATCTGTTAGCAGGGCTAAAATTTTCAAATCTATCAATACCAAGTACTGGCAAAAGGATGCAGAGCAGCTGAACCTTTCATACTTTGCTAGTGCAAAGGCAGAATATTGCAAGCACTTTGGAAACATTTGGCCCTTTCTCATAAATTAAAGACATACTTACCATAGAGCCCAGCAATCCTATTCCTAGATGTTCACCCAGGAGAAATGAAAACTTCTGTTCATTCAAAAGCCTGTACTCGAATATTTACAGTGGCTTTATTCATAATCACCAGGAACTGAGAACAGCCCAGATATCCTTCACCGGGTGAATAAACTGCTAGAATATATCATATGATGAAATACTAATTCACCAAATGTTTTCTAAATAAACTGAAACATACACACTGTGGATGAATTTCAGCTGCGTTATGCTCAGTGAAAGAAGCCAGACTTAAACTGTGCAGTTCATTTATACAGCATCTGGAAAAGGCAAAGCTACAGCAATGGAAAACAAAGGTGGTGCTGGACTTGGACTGAGGGAGGGCCGGACTCCAGAGGGCGTCTAGCAGTTTGGGGTGAAGGAACTATTCTACATGTCCATTGTGCATGGTTACGTGACTATGGGGCCTGTCAGAACTGGGCCCCAAAGGGTGAGATTTACTGCATGTGAATTGCATCTCAGTCACCCTGATGCTTTGTGAGGTGTGGTCACATGATAAAAAGGCCAGTATTTAGGTATCAGAACCTACAGTGAATTCTGATTGGCCCTTCAGAGCTTCTTCCTTAGCAGTCAGTGGCCTTCAGCTTTGTGACTCCTTAGACGTCATGCCCAGAGCAGACCAGTCAGCCCACAGCCAGTGCACTCCTTCCTGGTACTGCTGACTCCATCATTGTTTGGGGAGGGTCTCTGTTCCACCACAGAATTCGCTTTGTTTCTGGTGGGAACCCAGGAAGCTCTCTGGTGGGGACCATGACCTCACAAGCCTTCCAGAGGTCAAGCTTCAGTCCTGATAGCCACGTGCCTGTTTTGGATTTTATCCCATGCACTTGAACCCCTTTAAATTCAGAGGCATTGAGGGTGTGCCCTGTGTTTCACAAATTCATCGTATAAGGACCTGCTCACCTGGCAAGGCCTGCCATCAGGCTTCTGAGACCCTCTGGTCTTCCTTTGTTCCCGACCCAGGCTGCCCCAGTGACAGGTGAGGAACAAGGGGGATGCTGTCACCAGCCTTCAGCTGTTGGCTCCACAGGAGGCCTCAGGAGGTTTCAGCATCATAATTGGTTTCTGTCTGAGGAGAAGCCAGGTGTTAGGAATCCTCAGCGTGTCATGATCCTAATCATGTAACACTATTAGCCTCACCCACGTCCCTCCAGCTCTGCCGGGAGGAAAACTCAGCACGGTCTAGGTCTGGGCTTCTATTTACTCGGAAGCTTCCATTCAACCTGCAGAGCCACGTGGGAAGGGGAGGGGCAGGGCAACTGAGCAGATAATTAAGGAGGGCTGAGCAGGAAACAGTCTGGTCCCTCCATCCATCCTCGTCCTTCCTAGCTGGCTGATGCCTGCTGCTTCTCACAGCCTCTGCTCTCTCTCCCTTGCCTCGTCTCTCTCCACCCACACCTCCCACACTGTCCCTCTGCTGCCCACCCCCGCTTGCCCTAGTGCTTGGTGGTGATTGTCCCCAGGACGGTATGTGCGCTGGTTCCTGGGCTGCAGTTCAGTTCAGTTCATTTCAGTGCTGCGAGTCCTCCTCTGAGCTCAGCGGGGCCACTCCCCAGAGCTCCGCGCTCTGCTGCTTAGGACTCAGCCGAGGGCAGTGATCCCCGGCTGTGCGGTGGAGGTCAGTCTCTCTGAAGCCCCAGGGTGCATGTGGCCACACTCCCACGCACAGCTGCCTCCTGCCCCCTTCCTTCCTCCTGTCTGCCCTCACCACATGGAGAATTTCCTTTCTGTCTGTCCCACTCCCTCCCTGCTTCCAGACCCTTCCTCTAAACCTGCAGAAACCAGAGCTTCGTTCTAATTGTCTGTCTTTTCATCTGGAGGTTTTCTTCTTATCATTCTATGTTATTGGTTATCTGTAATTTCTTTTCCAATAATCTCTGGATTGTTATGAAGCAAAACCAACTGGTAAAAACCCACCATCTATCCCAAGTGCCTTCGTGGGGTTATGTCTACAACACGAACTGCTCCGGAGGCTCTAGGTGACTTTTCTTCTGTTGTCTCCGTGTCAGGATATCTTTGCTGTTTTGCTGGCTGTGGGTTTGTGATTTTTAAGAGAGAAAAGACAGGATTGTAGCAGTGAAATCCTGGAACACAGACTCCTCTGGTCTGTGCGCTGGGATGAGATGAGGTTTCGGGTTGTTTGTGATCAGAGATAACGCGGAGCATTTGAGAAGACACAAAGTGCTCTGACCATTTCGTGTAATAACTGCCTAAATCGTGACCTAAAGTGCTTCCCATCTTCTCAGCACACAGGCAGGTACGCCTGACCACGTTCCCCTTTCTCCATCCTGATGCTTTCTCCAGCAGAGAAGACGACTTTAAAAATACTGAATATGGGCTCCCTCTGCCTATGCAGTGTTACCTGGCTGAGTACAAGGCAGGTTAGCTCTCAGCCAAGAGGAAGTAGGGCTTTTCCTAGTTTATTTGATTCCTTTTATATTTGAGAACTTTACAGGTCTGAGTTCTCAAGCAGGTGTTACGCAAGTTGACTGTGTGACGAAGGAGATATATCGCTTTTACACGACAAGTGATTATGTTCTGAATATAGTAAATTTGAATCCTAACTTACTGTTTGCTAAGTGTAGCCCTCTCCTAGACATGGCCATACACATGCACACCGGCCATGAAGCAAGAAGGGCCCTTATCCTGGAAAGGGGACTATTGCAGCTTCCACATACTTCATATGCAGAAGCTGATGAAGGAGGGCAGAAGTTCCCAGGCATAGGTTCAAAGCTCCTTCCTCACTCTCCACCTACATGGAGTCTGATGCCACCGTGGGGCCACTCACCTGCCCCTTTGCTGTGTTAGCTGGATCCTGGCGGGCAGCGGCTCCTGCCCGCCCGGGGTGAGAAGGCTGCCTCTCTGGCCCCCGGGGCAGCACTGCCGAGCCTGCTGCCCTCTGTCATTTCTCATGAGTGCGTTCATCTTCTAGCCAGAGGCTTTGTTTCCCTTTGGCATCAGAATAAAAGCAAACCTCTCAGAACATACCACATCTTTTTCTGATTTTGCACTTAAGGGTACAAAGGAGTCAATCTAGTGTCCGGCACAGCAGAGCCCTTTATGTCCCCTCCTGCAGGAAACACCTGGCCCTTATCCCTGCACCTCCCCCTCGAATTCTGTCTGCTTTGAAAGCAGCCCCCTGGCTGCCCTGTCAGAGTGTGACAGCTTCTGGCCTCTATGGTTGGGCTGTTGGAGGCAGGGGCTTCCTAAGTCTCTGCTCCACGTCCCCAAGCCAGCCAGCCCTCCCCCAGGTCCCGGGTCCCAGAACCTCCACACCCAGCTGTCAGCAAGGGGCAATGCCCCCAGCACAGGGAGGGAAGCAGGTTCGGGAGCTTGGTGACCACCCTCTAACTGTAAGGGTCTGCTCTGACTGCTGTTGGGCACTGGACCGACCAGAGAACCAGGTTTCCTCTGCACCTGCAGAGAGGGAAGCTTCTCATTTGGAAATAATTGTCTTTTTTTTTTTGCTGGAGATTCCGGAAGAGCACGACCTGGAGAGTCAGATCCGCAAGGAGCGGGAGTGGCGGTTTCTGCGGAACACCCGTGTCCGGAAGCAGGCACAGCAGCTCATCCAGAAGGGTAAGGGGTGTCCCCAGGGGCCACTACGGGCAGTGAGCCAGCCCCCACTTGCCCTGGTGCGGGCAAGGAATGAGGCTGGTGGAGATGCTCCTGGGAGGAAAGGGTACCACCGTGGGGCACCACTCAGCTGCCCGGGAAGGCCTTGTCCCCGGGGACTCTGTGCCTTTGTCCCCAGGGAGACATGGAGGCTCTCTGGGATCATCGTCCAAGGAAGCTCTTGTCTGACTGGCGGCCTCTGGGACAGCCATGACTTCTGCCTTTTGTCATTTACAGAGAGAAGGGAGCAAGCCCTCTGCAGGCCCTGGGGTCCACAGCAGGGTGGCCTGTGTCCCACCATGGGGAAAGAAGACAAACATCAGGCCCTGGTTGTATTTGCCTGGACTCCACATGGCCCCCAGATAATTGCTCCCAGTTACCCCAAGCCTGTGTGTCAGTCACATTTTGACCAAACCTTTTACTAAATTTGCCAACAGGTACCCTAACTGCCCACTTTGCATACCCTTCAGCCCCACCCCACCCTACCAGTGTGGGGATGTGGGCTGCTAAAGGGAAAGCTGCTGGGTCATGGGTCCCCCTTATGTCAGCTGCAGCAGCCCCTACCCTCAGGCACTGAGGCCAGGTGGGAGGGGGCAGCCAAGGGGCTCCACCCTGTGGTTAGGACAGGGCCAGAGCACTGGGCAGCGCCCCCGCCCAGGGATGAGCCTTCTCAGGGCCCAGGAGCCAACTCAGTCCCACAGCTGTGGGTGGGCTAGTCGTCCAGCTCTGCCAGCACCTCGTTGCTGGGCCAGCTTTGGGCAGTGGACGATGCTCCCTGGGTACTGCACAGAGTAGATAAGCAGACTCCTCACGCTTTTGTGGAATTATTTTCATGACCTTCTCTCCCTATAGTGTCAAATTCCCTTGATTATTAAGGGTTACTTTTTGTAAATTTTTTTTAGATTTATTTATGTATTTGGCTGTGCCAGGTTTTACTTGCAGCAAGCAGGATCTTTTTAGTTGTGGCGTGCAGCATGTGGGATCTAGTTCCCTGAACAGGGATCGAACCTGGGCCCCCCGCGTTGGGAGCATGGAGTCTTAGCCATTGGACCACCAGAGAAGTTTTTTATATTATGGGTTACTTTTTAAAGTTGCAGCTGAGGACCCGTGAGCCCATCCCTACCTGCAGGCAGCCTGGAGTTGGGACCTCATGCCTGGCCCGCCTGCCCAGGCCTGGTGCCCCCTGAGCATTTCCAGAAGCAATGCCATTTCAGAAGCACTTCGAGTGCATTCACGGCGCTCTCATTGAGACACTCAGGTCACATTCCATTAATGTGGGGTCACTTCTGGTGAAACCAATCTTGGTTGTTTGTAACTCACCTCTGTGAAGGCGCGTTCTAGATGTAGAGCCCCCAGGGATGTAGAATTCAAAGTCTGCCAATTTTTCCAGGAGAGCTTGAGCCACCCAGCTTGATAGATCTTTGAATTACGGTGTCAAGGACCTATTTTCTTGGAAGTCCGTGGTTCTTTAGAACCCCAGGCCTACCGAAGGGACAGCAGGACGAATAGATTTCCCTGGGAGCCAGTCTGCTGTGCACAGCAAACATCGGAAGGCAGTAAAGGCCACACTCTGGGCTGGTGTTGCTTCGGTCAGCATTGCACAGGGAGTGAAATTAGAGCCGGTCATTTGAGAACCAACCAGGTTTTGCAGACAGAAAAGAAAAAAATCATCTTTGTACATTAGGGTCAGGGGTTCTCTTTTCCAGTCTTTGTGGGAAAAAGATCTGCTTGTCTGACCCACACCAAAAGGAACTGCTGAGCTGCTGGAGACCTTGGCAAGTGAGCTTGCAGGCAAGAGCCTCACTGCCGGCAGACGTGGGCAGAGAGAGCCGGGCCACTAGCCAGAGCACAGCCTCCTCCACTGCCTGTAGCGCTCAGAGCCTGGACTCTGTGAAATGGTGGTTTCATCTGAGGCCACCCATGTGCTGGGAAGGCTGTGAATCGTGGAATATCACCTACGGGCCCAGAAAAGTCATCAGACGAGTCCCCGAGGCCCCAGGAGATGAGCTGGGAAGTTAATGCCGCCTCTCCTATCTGTGACCCCTCCAGCCAGCGCCCGTGACGCTGCAACCTCGCCATCATGCCCAGATCTGTGTGTGAGTGCAGAATGCCTGCAGCGACTCAGGACCTGGGTATCCCCTCATCTTTCCTGGGTCAAATTACACCCCCTCCCTGGGGAACCCATGCCTGAAGGGAAGGGCACCTTTGGGCAATAGTTAAACCCTCCCAGGCCTGTTTGCCTGTTAGTTTAACCCCATCCTGATGATTGAGTGGTTTTCAGTGTTAGCTGTTTTAGCAAAGGGAGGCAAAAAAGACTGAAATCGTGGGTGACAGAAGCTCACCCAGCAGGTGCCAGGTTCACGGAGCATGAGCACCACAGTCGCTCTCCTCTGTGTCACCCAAGACCAGCTTCCAGCAGCCAAGGAGGGGGTGACCCCGGGGCTGAGTGTTGTGGGGGCTGCTTGCCCTCCACACCGGGCAGGTACAGGGGCCTGGCTCCTCTGCAAGAGCCTGCATCCTTCTGCAGATATGTGTGTGAACCCATCTGATGTTCCCCACACTGGTATCCTCTTTTCAGTCTAGAGCTCCTTCAAGGCCATAGCAGTTTCTCCCAGGTACCTGTGTTGGGGCCTGGGGAGCAGATCCCCATTCACGTCCCCTGTGTGACTCTTGATCAGCTGTCTTTCCGTCGTTTCAAGGTTCCCGCCTTTCCAGACTGGAGGCCCCTGGCTCCACACAGCACTTTGGCTGGGTTATGGGCAGTGATGGCTGAACCCAGGCTTTAGCCTTAGGTCTGAGTTACGGATCACCGCCTTACTGATTATTCCAGTCTGTGACGTTCTTTTCAGAAACCCTTCACCCACGTGCACCGCTCTAGATATTGCCGATGGGCTGTCGTGAGCGTGAGCCATGCCAGCCTGTCTGCGCAGAGGCCCCGCCCTCAGGAGCCCGCCCAAACTCTGCCTCCTGCTTCCCTCTGGGCCCCTCCCAACCCCCCAATATGAGGGGCTGGCGTCAGCCTTGGCAAAACATGGCAGTGACGTTTACTGCAAATTGAGGCCTGTCGCCATGTATTTCCCTCGGCAGGTATCACAAGGCTGGACGACCAGATATTTCTGAACAGGAACCCTGGCGTCCCCTCCGTGGTCAAGTTTCACCCCTTTACACCATGCGTGGCCGTCGCTGACAAAGACAGCATCTGGTATGGGGGCGCTTATGGGGCTGGCCTTTCAGCTGGGGAACAGGTAGCCCCAGGGGTTGTGGGCGGGACACCCCGTGCCTTTGGGCTGCTTCGGGGGTGGGGGCTAGAGGACTTGCCAGCAGACGTCTCTCCTCCTGATGCTGCCCACGCCCTCCCAGGGCTGCACTTGGCCACGTTACCGTGGGCGCTCCAGTTCCTGTGCAGTGAACAGAAAGCAGAGCACAGGGGCTCATTAGGAGCCCCCAGTGACAGGGCATGTGAGGGACCCGCTCGGGTGCAAGGGCAGCAAGCGTGCAAAGGGAAAGCGTCAGTGACAAGAAACCACTTTAACTCAGAGCAACTGTTGCCCTTATGTCACTGAGAAAGTGCACACTTGATGGGAGAGAGCCGTGGGGACGATTATTTATATAGCTGATAAAATGGACAGAATTCTTACCTATTTCTTATTCTTCTCCTTTTTCATACATAACATAAAATGTACTGTCTTCTCCGTTTCTAAGCTTGCAGTTTAGTGGCATTAAGTGCTTTCACTTTGTTGTGCAGCCGTCACCACCATCCACCTCCAGGACTTTTTCATCATCCCAAACTGAAACTGTGTCCTATTAAACACTGACTTCCCCTCCCCACTCCCCAGGCCCAGCATCCACCACTCAACTTTCTGTCTCTAGGAATTGGTCTGTTCGGGGAACCTCAAATGAGTGGAATCATCTAGTATTTGCCCTTTTGTGATTGGCTTATTGCACTTAACATACGTCCTCAAGGTCCGTCCGTGTTGTAGCAGGTGTCAGGACTTCCTTCCCTTTTAAGATGGAAGAGTGGTCCAAGTGTATGGATCACATTTTGTTTCCTCCTTCATCCATCAATGGGCACTTGGGTTGCTCCATCCTTTGGCTGTTAGGAGTGACACTGCTGTGACCTGGGTGCACATCTCTTGGATATGTACACAGAGGTGGCATCCTGGACACGTGGTACTTCAGTGTTTAGTTATCTTGAGGAACCGCTCTTGTTCTGCGTGGTGGCTGCACCATCTTACATACCAGTAGGGCACAGGGTTCCAGTTTCCCCACATTCTGACGACCCTTGTCCTTCTCTGTGTGTTTGCTGGTGGCTGACCTGCTGGATATCAGGTGGTATTTCCTTGTGGCTTTCATTTGTTCCTCCCTGATCACTCACCGTATTTCTCTCTTATTCCCTGAAGCTTTTGGGACTGGGAGAAAGGGGAGAAGCTGGATTATTTCCACAACGGAAACCCTCGGTACACAAGGGTCACAGCCATGGAGTATCTGAATGGCCAGGACTGCTCCCTCCTGCTCACAGCCACAGGTGAGTAGGGTTCCCATGGTGGGGACCTAAATCCTGATGCAGAGATGGCAGGGGACAGGTGCAGGACCCCAGCACGAATTGGCAGCAAGGTTCCTGTGACCTCAGTTGTTTCTTTTGATAAAGGGGACTGACCAGTCCCAAGTGGAGGCCACCATCATGAAAGGCACACGTAGGGGGAGAGGTCCTGCTGGCAGCCCTCCCTAGGAAAACAGAGTCCAGCCCCAGCCCCAAGACGGCCCCCAGCAGGCCTCAGGCAGGGAGGGGAAAGCAAACCCCCACAGTGGTGCAGGAGCCAGTAGGGTCTGCGGGGCATTCGACAACAGGTCACAGTGAGCCTATCTGAGCTTTACAGAGGATGCAGAGAGGTGATTCCTTGGAAACCGCAGACATGGCAGAGGGACCAAGGGCCCTTTGGGAGTCAGGTCCCAGTGGAGAAGCAGCATGAGGCCTAAGTTCTAGAGCAGGGAGGCGTCACGTCTCAGCGGAGATCGGGGCGGTCAGCAGGTGGCAGAGCCAGGGACTCTGCTCGACATGAGTTCCCCAGTGTGTCCCCAGGTGACCTGGAACTCCCTGTGCAGCTCAAGGCCAGGTTCTCCATGAGGGGCTAGTGAGAGTGGAGAACAGGGTCCTGGGAACGGCAATACCAGGAGGAAGGAAGGAAGGACAGACCAGCAGACAGGTGGTGGCCCCACACTCAGGCCCACCTGGCTTCCCATCTGCTGGAGAACACCAGGACCTCTGCCCCATCCTAGGGCTGGAGAGGCGGGGAGGAGTGTCCCACCAGTCTCCTGAGTCGTGTGACGGGGTGGAGAGAGAGGCCCTGTCCCTGTGAGAGACCAGCTTTTCTTGGCAGATGATGCCCATGAAGGTAGGGGAAATCGGGAATGCTGAAGTGGGGGCTTCACCCTGAAGCTCCAAGGCAGGCCGGAAGGGGTCTCACACTGCCTGTGTGCGGCTCCTCCCCAGATGAGAGAACCGTCTGCCCCACAGGCTGCCTGGTGTGGGCCTAAGCAGCCTGTGTCCTCCGGCACCCCTAGGAAAGGGGCCTCCTCCCCTTCCCAGAGCAGCCAGGCCTGCGTTTTAATCTCCTTTCTCCTCTCCCCAAGATGATGGTGCCATCAGGGTCTGGAAGAACTTTGCTGATTTGGATAAGAACCCGGAAATGGTGACGGCCTGGCAGGGACTCTCGGACATGCTGCCCACCACCCGAGGTGGGTGCTCCTGGGGTCATGCAGGAAGTCGGTCCACTCGGAGCCCCTGAGTCCCGACCCAGCCAGCTTCCCTCTTGGGAGGCTTTGCTTGCAGCGAGGTGAAGGGGAGCGGGTGTGTGTGTGTATGTGTGTGTGTGTGTATCTTGCCGAATTCTGAGCAGCCCGCAGCCCCTTGGCTTGAAGCGTGTGTTGCTTGTGAGAGTGCGGGCACGACGGGGCCTGGGGCTGCATCCTGTGCCCCTCATGTCCAGAGTAATCCCCTCTCGGTGAGGAACACACAGCAGGCACCCTGGTAGTGTCTGGTCCCTGGGAGAGGCCAGTGCACCGCCTGCCTGCTCTGGGCTGAAGGAGGTGTGGCCACAGTGTCCGCCAGACACCACTCTGTGTGCTGCCTGTTGGAGGGCACGGCCACCCCATGGCCAGGGTGAGACGCCGGCACCACCTGCCAGTCTCTGGGTCCAGGCCCATTATCGGGAGGTCTGCGCCCCTCAGCCTGGCACTCACTGTGCACACAGCATTTATGTGGCCATCAGTCTGGATTTCCAGAGCCACCCTCCAGTGTGATCGTAAAGCCCCTGCCAGATGGAGGCAAGAGCAGCTTGCTGTTCATCACCCCACCCCGCTCCGCCCACCTGGGGTCTCTCTGTGGCCTTGAGAGGCGATCAGGTGCTTGCGTGGCTACTTCTCTCTCCTCCGTCTAAGCGCCCTCAGGGGCACGGCCAGCTCCACAGCAGACACTTCCACAGCAGACACTTTCTTATATGTTAATATTTTAAGTGTTTTTACATTTTCTTCAGGGACAAAGTAGTTGTATATCGAACCCCACAAGCCCCAACACAGCCGTTTTTTTGTTGCCTGGGCCCCTGTGAGCCCAGGTCCTGTGCCCCCATGGATGACAGCTGCCATCACAGGGTCCCTCCATCGCTCTCTTGCTTTTTCTTGTTCTCTGCCCTGCAGCGCCCCTATCTTCCACCCGCTCAGCCGCCGGCCCCACCACAGGCCTGTGCTGAGGCTCCAGGAGAGCAGGTGGCTGACGGCCTCCCCGTGGTCCTTAGGTGCTCACCCTCACATTGCAGGATATGCTGAGAAAGATGAGTCATGGTCTTCAGTCCTTAGCTTCCTGCTGCCATCCCAGCAGGCAGCCTGTCCCAGGCTCCAGCCATTCACAGACCCCTGTGTGGGGAAGGCAGGAGCTGGTGGAGACCAGGCTTCCAGCTGGGCCAGAGGATGGGAAGGTAGGGAGCCCACTTGTAGCCCAGTGAATACACTGTTGTCTAGCCTTTTCCTTTTGCAACGGCCCACCTACCTGTAGCACCCAAATACCTGCCACCCCCAAATGATGTATCTGTGGTGTATTTTCCCACAGCGTCTCTTGCCTTTGCTCCAGTGAAGGTGAGAGGAGCTGCCTGCCCAGGAGTCAGCATGCAGGTGGGGTGACAGGGTCTAGCTGAGCTGGCAGCAGCTCAGCCCTGGGGTACCCCTGCACTGTCGCCCCCAGACGCCACCTGTGTGTGGGGGCCACTCCTGGCCCAGGTGTGCACTGCAGCCCTTTCTTGCGAGTGGATTCCACTGGTGTAGACAGACGTGTGTTTCCCACAGACTCCTTCCTGCTGGACCCGCCCCCTTTCCTGGGCCTCAGAAATCTCCCAGGACAAGCATCGTTGGTGAGGGCTGGTGAGGGTCTTACCTCCAAGTCTCTGTCAGCAGGTGGGGTGAGGGGGTCTTTGGGCAGGCGCTTCTCGGCGGCTAAGCCAGAGTTCGTCTGACCAGGAAGCAGTGGACTTTGCAAAAAGAAAGATGTTACTTCCTCGTTCTTTCTGGAGGGTGGAAGGTAGAAGGGGCAGGGCACCTGGGAGGCCAGCTGCTTCAAAGGTTCAGGACAGGAAGGGCTTGTGTGTTGCAGGGCCCGGGAGGGGTGCCCCGAGAACCAGGGACCCCCGCACCCTCCAGCCGCCACAGCTTCCCTCTGCAGCACAGGGACTGCAACCCCAGCAGGGCCAGAGAGACCCCAATTATATTCCATTTCAGGAGCTCAAGCTCAGTAACCAAGGGGCAAGGCTGGTGAATTTCTGGCCCTTCTGCCAACTTCTGGGTGCCTTCTGCCCATCAGTACCTGCTGTCTTTCTCTTCACTCATCTTGGCCTCTGACTTGACGGTTACAGAGCTGTTGGCTGTGATTCTGAGGGGAGAACTAGCAGCTTCCAAGGCCATTGCTTGTCAGTGTCTGGGGCCCCCCTGCAGCGTGAGGCCCTTCAGAGTCCTGGCTGTGTCCCCTGGAACCTTGTCAGGCAGAAGCAGCAGCCCCCACTCCCTGCTCCAGATGGCCTCCCGGGCATCTGAAACTCCCTGTGCTGCGCAGGGAGGTCCTCCGCCTGGTCTCGGGTCCCAGGCACCCTCGAGCTGTGTAGGGGGCACGAGGCCCCCTGAGGGGAGGGGCTGCCATCATCAGCTCATCTCATCTCATCATCAGCTCATCTGTGAACACTGGCATGTAAGGCACGTGGGAGGGAGGACTTGGCGCCCCCTGAGCAGTGGGGAGACTCTGCCTGTGAGGTTCTCCTGTGTGCTCTCCAGCTCAGAATTCACTCACCTGGTCGCTGTCGTGGCAGCCTGTTTGCAAAGATCTGAACCGGTGGTTTGGGACTAAAGAGACTGTTTTTGGAAGGAGCCCTACTCCTGCCTTTTGGAAGTTGTGTGAAATGTGCAGGGTCTCCGCATCATCTTAGCATGCCCCTGGCTCATGTGTGTACATGTGTACCCAGGCACGGACACGCATGCATGCATGTGCACATGTGACGCTTATACTCCTGTGCATGCTTGTGCAGTTAACCTGGGGACACTTCCCTCATGGGGATCCCCCGTGGTCAGGAGAGCTGAAGTCAGTCTGGGTCCCTGGCCAACCCCTGGAGCTGAGTGAGCCATGTTCTGAAATAAAACCAGTGGTGGTACCCACCCATCGTCAGGCCAAGGTGCCCACAGTCACCTGGATACAAGCACCATTCCCCGGAGGCCTCCTCACCGACCCGAGGCCTCGTGAATGAAGAGCCGTCCTCACTCAGGACCTAGACAGAGGGTTGCCTCCGCTCCTCCAGCCATGGCCAGTGGGTCAGCTCCTGCCAGTCAGGCCGCACTAACCGTGGGTGTGACCGGCCACTAACTGCCTCGCTGGAAGTGCCACGCATGTCAGGCCACGTTTCCCTTGAGTCTCAGCACCTTCTGATTTCCCATCTTGAGTCTTTTTTTAGCCAAAACCTCCAGGCGTTGAGTTTTCAAGTTCGTAGATACTTTGGCCCTTGTCTTCCGACTGCAGCCATGGCCCGGGCCACTGCCTGCCCCCTCCCGTTTCCTTCACCGTGCTTTCTGACTCTGTGGTGTGTTTAATTCTGGCTGATTTGGCTCTGGCTGGCCAGCTTCCCCTTGCATCAAGCCCATAATCCCTGTTTCCTCACAGGTCTGGCCCGAAAGGTCTCGATCTTTCTTGACCACAGTAAGCAGGGAGGTGAGTGCCTTCCCCTTATCTGTGAGGGCTGGGCGGGAGCCGGCTCCTCTGCTCTGTGCGACAGCATTCACTTGCCCACCATGCTCTCAGGCGGCAGAGGGTCAGGGCTGTGGTTTTTCTTATTCCCTCATCCGCATACTCTCCTCTGATACAAAAGACGTCACTTGTTGAGCACTCAGATCTCATAGGATGAATGAGGTGGCTGCATGCATCTCTGGAAAGAGACCTCAGTGAGAGCCATAGACAGGACTGTCCCTGGGAGCCAAGGCCTCGTGGTCGCGCCTCCCAGCCTCCTTAGTCGCCTCCTCTGGAATGGCTCGAGGACAGTTCAGTTCTGCGCTCCATGCCACCTTCACAGCAGCCTTGGAACGGAAATGGTCCCAGTCTACAACTGCTGGAGTGAGGATGGTGCAGCTCTCAGGCTCCCAGGGAAGACGTCTCACAATCCCATTAGGACAGAAATAGATGTCATTCCAAAGTGAGACTTCTGTTCCCACCAAATTTTTTCAAAGAGACTATTTCCTAGAATTGAATGCAGAGTTTCTTGAAGCATCTGTTTCCATCTGAAAATCCATATATGAGTTTGATAGTTACCAGAACGTCCATCTGCAGTTGCCTATGCATACACTGGGTTGGCAGACTTAAAATACACATGCTCGAAATGAGTCCTTTTCTCTCCTGATTTCACTAGTGGGGTAAATTGTAAAGAGATGGAGCCTTATAAATCCTGGCAGCAGATAGAATTCTTGACCTTTAACTTGCAGCATCTGAGTTTAGAAAGTGACCAGCCCTGTGGTGAACTCTCCATCCTGGGTCTGTCTTTAGTGGCTCTCTCGACAAGAGTTCCTTACAGGAAGGCAGTGGTGGCCACGGGTCTGACAGGGTCCCTCGTGCCACCAGAACTGGAGGGATGGAGAAGGGGGTCCCGGGAGGCTAAGAACAAGATGTCCTTACAAACGTACAAACTCACAGTTTGACATTTTACAAAGGACTCATCTAGTAAAAAGTTCAAAATGAAGGAAAAACAGAGAAAACCCAGGACTGACTCCGTCTTCACTCCTCTGCTTTCCCCCAACAGCGACAGTAGTGGCGGTAAGCAGAAGGGGTTCTCTCAGAAAGGGCCTCAGAGGAATGACAGGGTCACTTGCCCCGAAATCTTGAAGAGAAACCAGGGAACACCTTTCACAGCCTTTCTCTGGGGCACCTGGAGGAGAGCGGCCCTGACCCCTGGTTGTCACGTGCGTGGAGGGCAGCAGTGACCCCGGAGGGCAGGGAACAGATCATCCAGCACCCGCATGTGAACTGGACGTAAACCATGGGCCTCGTCGCCTGGAGCAGCTGGGCAGCGAGCAGGGCCCCAGCCACAGAGTGCTGGGGTGGCCAGTGGGGCTGGGAGGGCCGCAGCCACCCTTCTCTCCCACCTGCACGCCTCCTCTGGCGTCACAGGCGTCTGGAATCGAATCTTAGGGGAGGCCCTCTCAGCGCTGGAGCCAGGACGCAAGGCCGGGTGGTGGCTCCCATGGGCCCGCAGGGCAGGCACACAGGCCACAGGGGATGACAGTTCCCTCCTCGCCCAGGACACGTGTGCCCAGCCCCACTGACAGAGAACACCCGCATGGGTCTGCTCTGATCCTTCGCAGCTGCCAAGTGTCCTGGGCCATCTCCCTAAGTGAGAAACAGAGGTTTAGGTGAAATCATTTGCCCCTGAAGAGCCCGGTTTCTGTTGCCAGCCCAGTCCTGAGCCTCTGAACCCGCCAGGTGTCTAGAAGTGTTCACAGGCCCTGACAGAGGCCTTACCTCATGGGGAGGTGCTGTGTCTGCATCCCCGGGGAGGCAGTGGGGGTCACCATCCCTCAGGTCTGAGGTTTTCACATGTACTGGTGGAGTGGGGACCTGCCCCTCCTCCTCGGAGTTCTAGATCCATCACTCCCAAGGGCGTTTCAGGTTGGGGGTGATGGGTCCTTAGTCATAGGTCCACATAATGGGTCCTCAGAGGTCAGATCCCTGTGTTGGTTCTCAGAGGTATATTCCAGATGAGGCGAGGGGGGTGGTTCCTTAGAGGTCAGTCTGGACTGGCCGCTGAGCCTGGAGGGCTGATCATGGACATCGCAGAGACCCAAGCCTCTGAAACAACGTGTTTCTTCTCACTGTCTGCTGGGCCTGGGTTCTGCCTGGCCCCTGATTTACACGTTCGAGCTTGCTGTGCTATAGCCCTCCCTGCACAATGTGCCTATATTTTAATGAAGAAATTCCCTCTTTGGCCAGGTTTTGGAGAAGAACATGTGAGCAGGGCTCGTATCCAGAATAAAGTCAGCTGAGAATCTCTGCCTCCTGGCGAGGGCCACCCCACCCGTGGTTCCCGGGCAGTGAGAGCGACGTCACACTAGATGGACTGTGCTCTTGGGCACTCAGGGTGCCCGCCCAGCAGGGGGGAGGCTGCAGCACACACGCAGCCTCCATTCATTAACTACCCTCGGTGTCCTCAGCATAGCGGCATGGACCAGGAGGAGGGACCCTCCGAGGGAAGCCCAGAGCAGCCTGCCTGCTCCTGAAAAACAGGAAAGGACCAGGGGACCAGGGGGCTGGGGCCCTCCCCACCACTGGCACTTCTCTGGGCATGAGGAAGGAGGGGCACACTGCTGAGGCCATGCTCCCCAGGAACAAAGTGATTGGAATCCGCACCCTAGTGCAAGACCGTGATGCTCCTGTCTTGTGAGTCTTACTTAAATCACAGCCATCGGTTTTGTTCCTTGTATTCAACACGTCAAGGAAGAGTGTCAGCTTTTTTATCATCTTTCCCCAACTCGTGACGAGTCAGATCATCCCTCCTCCGCTGTGTCTAGAGGTCGAGACACAGGCTTGGCCAGGAAAGGTCTCGAGGAGGAAAGCCAGTGATTCCATTTGGATCTGGGTCGGAGGACCGGCCAGGGCCCCGGACCTGCAGGAGAATGAGGTGGGGGCCAGCAGGTGCAGGAAGGACTCTTCCTGGAGGTGGGTCAGGGTGTGAGCAGACTGTTGTTTTTACATTGGTCTGAGACTCTTCCACAGATAGGAGCTCACTGTCTTAGGGAACACAACTTCTACAAACAGGCTCAGCTCAGAAAGCAGCCTTGCCCAGAATTGGCTGCACGTGCGGGGCACCTGCCTCCCCAACATGCACAGGACTCGGGGAAAACCCTAGGAAACCCATTTCTTGTCTCTGCTGGCTTCATCGTGCTTTAGAGCTAGTTTAAACCAGAATCTGAAGCTCAGTGGTCCACATCAGAGAGTCCAGATTTGAAACAGGACTCAGAGCTCATGTAGCTTAGGTCCCCAGATCCTCTGACGGCTGCACAGACACACCTTCCTGTGCCTGCGTGCAGATGGAGACACGGGGCCTGAGATGGGGGCTCTGTCTCCCCAAATTCATGTGTTGGAGTCCTCACCCCCAGCACTCAGAGGGCAACTGTATTTGAGAGAAGGATTCAGTTGAAATGAAGTCACTGGGCTGGGCCCTAACGCAGGGCAGGCTCCTACCAGCTCTGAATCCACCATGAAGGAGATGCAGTGAGAAGGAATGCCACTGCTTCATCTGAAGGCCAGGTGGGCCTTCTCACTCCACTGGGAATGGCCACAGCTCCTCTCTGCTTCCTGCATAGGCTTGGGGCTGAGACCCCTCCCAGTCTTTGTGTGGTCCCCCCGGATTCTCCACAACTTGTTCCCATGATCCCAGAGCATCCCAGATGTCACCTGGCCCCATGCTTTCAATGGAGGACCACTCCTTAATTACACTGCTCCTGAAAACCCCTCAGGGCCAACACGGAGCTCCCAGCGGACTGTTAAGCATGCCTGAGAACACAGGCCACCCCAGCAGTGTCTGTAAGCCTCTGCAGTGACTTGGTGCCCAAAGTCCGGTCCTGGGTGGGTGCATCCTCTGTGATTCATTCACAAAATGCCCATCAGGCACATCATGAGGGGAAGCAGTGGCCTGGTTTCAGGCTCTGCTTGTGGGCTGACTGGTCGCAGTGTGACCTGGGCTTTCCCGGACAGAAGTGGGACTCACTTGTCATACCGTCTCATCTGCCATGCCTGCAGCCTTGTCACCCGCGGAAACCTTTATGGTACTTTGGGGTGTTTCCTCCTGCCTGGGGTCAGGGGTGTTGCAGTGGAGAGACTGCATTCTAAAAGGTGAAACAAAGGCTGGTCCATTTGTTGTGTGGAGCTGACATTTCTGCAGACCAGACAGGACAGCCACCGGCAAAACAGGAAGGACAGGGCAGGGGATGTGGGAGGTGACGCCTCTGGAACAAGGAGACATCATAGCCCCGTGTGGTTGAGAAGGTGACTGAGCACAACGTGGAGGGGCTGTGTGGATGCCAGGAAGGGGCGCTCCAGGCACAGGGTCCAGGTAAGAGGACCAAGCTGGTCCCTTTTGGGCAGAATGGGAGCCCCGTTGGGAGGCCACTGGGAGTCTCTGGAGCAAGAGTCGAGGGACTCAGATCTGAGCCGGAACCTGAAGTGATGTGTACACATGAGAGTCTGGGGTTCAAGAGAGAGATTAGGCACTTGGACAGAACTCTGTAGCCTGAAGGGAATATGTCAGAAAAGAACAAATGAGAGTCACGCCCTCCAGCTCAGGAATTTGGAAGAGTGGGCACCCACAGAGAGAGAAGGGAAAACCACGGAGGCAAACACAGGAGCTGCTGCCACGAGAAGCAGAGACAGATGTATGAAGAAGCACGGTGACTTCAATTTAGACTTCGGTGTGACCGAAGAAAACAAACATAAAGTTATGTCAGTGACAGAATAGGGGAGGACATTTGCACTATACGAGTTAAACCATCAGTGTCAGAATATATATTGAAACACGCAGGGGCCTTCCCCGGTGACTCAGTGGTAAAGAATCCACCTGCCAGTACAAGAGACACAGGTTCAACAGCTGATCCGGGAAGATCCCACATGCCTTGGAGCAACGAAGGCCATACACCACAGCTGCTGAGCCTGTGCTCTTGAGCCCAGAACTGCAACTACAGAGCCTGCTTGCCGCAGCTGCTGAAGCCCATATGACCTGGAGCCTGTGCTCCACAATGAGGGAAGCCACCGCAGGGAGAAACCCACTCACTGCAATTAGAGAGTAGCCCCCGCTCTCCGCTCCTGGAGAAAAGCCTGCACCACACCAAAGACCCAGCACAGCCCAATATATAAATAAATAAATAAATAAATTTTTTAAATTATTAAAAATATTATGCAGGCTTCGCACACCAATGCTGACCAGGATTTAGGGAAACCACACCTTGTGTCCATTTCTGCTGAGACTGCAGGCCAGCATCCGCTCTGGGAGTGGATGGCCCTTCCTGGGGAGGTGCGAAGCACAGATGGACACGTCCCCCTCCTGGTGCCGCCACCGCCTCCTACGCGCAGGGAGCACGGAAACAGCGTCAGGGTGGCGTGGCTCACAAGCTCGGGATCACGGATGTGAAGGGCTTGTTCTCCAAGGGCGTGTTGCCCACTGACTTAGACGAATTGGCCAGATCTGCGTTCATAGGTTTGGGTGAAACCTCACCATATAACCTTACAGAAAAAACACAAGTTGCCAGAAAATATACTTCCAATTGAAGTTGGCAACTTTTTGAGACGTAAGAGATGCATTTCGTGGTTTTGAACACATGGCCCTGCATTGGAATGCACAGAGGCAGGCCTGGGAGGATGCCTGCAGCCTGGGGGCAGTTCATCTGGGGAAAGGGCAGGTACGTGAGGGTTTCGTTGTCTTTTTTTCTTTTCAAGAAAAAAAAAATGACGATATTAGCAACTCTCAGATCTGAGTGGTGTGTTCAGGGATTTCTGTTGTGTTTTTTTCTGTATGTTTGAAATACAGTTAAACATTTTAAATTAAATCTTATTGTAGAGTCCCTCCTGTGAGGTCAGTGCTGCCCTTAGGGAGGCTGAAGGTTCTCACCGCACACACACCCGCCCCGCACCCCCACCCCGCCC